>CCAG010006564.1:0-20555 GCA_001077435.1 Glossina morsitans morsitans | reverse complement strand
AGGGTCCATTATAAAATACCCAACACCATCCTTCAGCTATTGATATAACCATACAATATTCATATGCACATACACTCCAGTCTTTATAGGGCACGTGATCGAGCAGGTGTTTCGATCCGAACCATTTTCAACACCGTTCGTCCTTGGGTGAAAACACATCAGTGTACCAAATTTCATCAGTATATCTCAAAAACTGTGGCCAATAAATTGAACGCAAGACAACAAGATGGACAGAAACGCTTCAGTCAAATCAGGAAGTGATTCTGCGTTGATCGGCATTGTGAAAGATGGGTCTATTTCAAACCCCACTAGTTTTTGCATACGCTCGCACAAACCTAATATACGCCTGCAGCACAAATAATGTACGGCACAAAACCGACTGCACATGTTCATAGGTCGTCTTGTATATGTAAAGTTACCAAAAAATTTTGGAGCGTTACATGCCTTATGACCCTTTTTTTGAAGATTGAAAATTAAAAGAATCAAACTCAACATGACATACTCGGTAGTTCTAGGGTTAAATGGCAGTGAATTCTTCAGAAACATATTTCGGCTACGAAAACCTAATATTTTTATCTGGTAAATGTCAAATATATATATAAATAAAAAAGGGAAGAAAAACAAATAAATACACGAAATACACAAGACACACGAACGGGAAGATAAACGGTTGGCTAGCTATTAAATGTTACCTTCTCTCTGCACAATTCTGGTTGCACTCAGAAGGACTTGATATACAGATTATAGGCAAAATATTGTGAACACCTGACATATATACAATAACTATTTATGAATAAGGTGTTGGCCCACCCTCTACCAGCAGAGCAACTGCATTTCTTCGTGGAGTAGATTCGTAGAGTATCTCAACAGTTTTCAACAAGCTATTGTCACTACCGTGGACGCTCATGGTCGCGTGATAAAACGTGACGTTCCCGCTAGCCAATCGCCAACAATTTGCCCTCTTTCGAAATCCGAGAGATCATATTATTTTGTTCATGGCACGCAAATCCACCTTTTATAACGTCAGGCTATTCAAAACCGTTTTCTAAATCGATTTAAGCATTGTGTTCGTCCCTCTCTCTGATGTATCTCCATGTCGTTGTGTTGATGTTTTCAACAGGGTAAGATTTTTGGTATTTTATGATGAAAAGAGATGATGAATTATATCAGCCGAAGTCAGCTCTCCAATTAACTGCCTTGCCTGGCTATACCGTTTGTATTTATTATAATCTATACCGCTCTTGGTGCAAGGGCATATTATACTTTTGCGGATGCCTGTAACACCAAGAAAAACTTAGGATTGAGCCACCTTCCATGCCAAGCTAATTAGGCTTGTCTGTCCTTCGGTCTATCGTACGTTCTTATGTTTAACCTACAGGACGAAATTTTTAAGATATTTTGATAAAATTCGCTGACGTCTATTGGTTCAACGATAAACGCTATTGAAAATAGTTCAAATCGAAGCACTTTTTCGACCACTGTCCACATTACTTATTTTGAAAAGTCGATGTATAGATAATTGTAAGATGGTGTGGGATATTTAACAGTGGACCGTGGCCCACTATAGTTTTTACTTGTTTGTCTACTGAGGGCATGCTTTTTAGAGCGGCCATATCAACATTTTTCTTGATATTTTAGATAGTTTAAGTTTGCAAGGATATGTCTGGTCTTCAAGCCTGTTTGCGGCGGAATCATTTCAGTATTAATGTGTGACTAAGAGTGCACATAACGAATCACGACTAACGATTTCAATTTTTGCGATCGTTCCAATAAGACGATAGGTAAAAATTCACGTGCAAGCAGCCTGGCAGGATTAGGTCGACTCAAGAGATCTCCCCTGATCAATGGTAAATACGCTTTAAGAACTCTAATGCATATTTCTAGACCACCCCGCATTATCGAATACCCTGATGAAAATATTAGAATATATTCTTGATATTCCCCTAATGGATTAAAATGCTTTAAGAGGAAACAAAAAAGATAGAAATACGAAATCATTTATTGCTGTTTGGGTGCATAAGCATGAAAATCCGGTTTATACTTGAATGTCTTTATAAAAAAAAAAATTAAATTTAAGAGACTGTTAACAACTATTCAAAGCGGCCATAAAATAGCGTTAAAAATATTTCATAAATTATGTCAAACATTCTACATAAACAGTTGTACAAGACGCAACATAAATTCAAAGAGAATCAATTAAAATGAATATAGACAAACTATCGCAAATCATATAATTAATAATGGTAACAATGATTGCAAGTATGTAGTAATGTGGACGCGTTTGATACACTTAAGAGCTTCGTCGTATAAGTAGTTCAATGGTCCGTTAAATAAGACATGCTGTTAGATGATTGAGGTAAAAAAACTCCAATAGCATTCATAGTACAATGCGCCACTTAGCTAGCATAGTAACCACTTGATCATACCCACAGGCTGGTCGGCAGGCAGGCAGGCAAAGAGGCAATGACATTCACAATTATTTTTCTATAATTGTCTATAAACAAACATAAAAGCTTAAATGTTTTAACAAGTGTGCAGACAGAAAGGAAAAACCAAATATATATATATATATATATATTTATATATAATGTATGTATGTATTATGTATGTATATGTAATGAAACAACTTTCTTAATTGAACTGTACTCGTCTCTGCGAATTTTTCTTCACTTGTTTCATTTATTTATTTTTTCCTTCTTATGTGCAACAACTGGTCGGTGGTTAAAATGAAAATTTTCAAGCATAACAGAAATCAGTTGCAATCAGAGTGCAACTGAACGTAAAAAATATAATAAATAAAAGAAAAACGTTTTATCTCTACATAGTGAATGCATAAAATACTATGAAACTGATTAAAATGCATATTATGCAGAATTGCAAGTAAAAAATAACGCAATTATATTATTCAGATAAACAATAAATTTATCTTGGCATGTATGATAGGATAGTAAAGAATTTTTCGAATTTAATTGCATTCTATTTTTTTCGTTTTTCCGATTTCTTGCTTTTCCTTTTTCATAATACAAACTTTATAAATCAATGGCTTTGTTTTTTTTGCTTTAAATGAACCACAAATGTATGCATCTGCCACAATTATAGATAGATAAATGACTTAGCTATTTTTATGAAGGACGACCTTATTGTGACAAAGCCATGACATTAATTATGTACGTAGATTATATATATGCACATACATACAAGTGCACCGGCTTGGGCACATGATGTAGTTTCATATATAATTTTAAAATGCATAAGGTGTACCGAGTAATAATGGGGGTTTAACATGAAAATTGTGTTCGGCTTGAGGCATTTGCCCCGATTAACCCGTAAAAATTAAAGAAATTTCAACAAATTTCTTTTACTTTTAGGCGTGTCAATTGGCCGATCAGGAATGTGCCCGGCTCTTTTTTGTCATTCCCACTTTTTCGTATTAGAAAATTATCAAGTTTCGTGCCATGGGCGAATCGATTGATCACATTTTCCTCTTTCCTAATTTTCAGATTTCAATGAATATTAGCAATGGTCCTAAGCTATAGCCGATATCGGCTATATCGGCGTGTATCTCTGCCTTTAAGTCGCGAGAGTAAAAAAGGTCAAAATAAAGTCAATTGCTAATTAATCATTCCCAGTACTTTTCTGGTCACTTGAGCTTCTTTTTTAACTTCAAATACCAAGTTTTGTGGTTTTATTTTTTGCCTCTAGCTTTCATAAAACATACGTCACCGCAATAAACCGCAGATATCTGACAATATACGGTAGCAATGCTACTACAAATGCTTTTGTGGTACAATCTTTAGCAGAAAACAGTGTCTATTCCATATATACTCATGGATAAGTCTCTGGCACAATTGCGCAAGCATTGCAAATATATTATCACAAGCTATTCTAGTCTTCGTAGCCGTTGTTGCACTTGAATAGATGCAAGTTAGTAAAGAGATAGCTACTGGTTACCGAGCTGGTAGACAGGCGGACTTATATAGTTTACCTGCATGTCTATTTTACTCAAGCCTCAAAGCAGCCTTTACTGAAATTGATTTGGATTGATATTAAAACTATTTTCATTACTTTTAATCAATTAGAAAATGCGTTTCTGTGCAACATTCAATGCATATCTTTTTCTAAATCCCCCCGAAAGAACACATTCTATCTGCTAAAAGTTTAGGTATATACATAGATCCAACTCCGTGGATTGATTTTTAGATTTAAAATTTCCAAACACATTCGACCCTGTTCAAGGACAATCATATGCAGATGAAGCATATGTTTATTGAAAAGAAGCCATTTATCAAGATAATTAAGCAATTATTACACATAAACAGTGATTTCGATATTGTCAATATCGTGGACATCAAATATAATATATCGTAATAGATTTTAAAACGAATATTGGAACATTTCCAGTCTATTGATTAATCAATAGAACATTATTTATATCGAAACACCTTTCTTTTTTTAAACAGCTACATAAGCGACTTCATTTCTTTTACCCTAATACTTTAAATAATACCATAAGAACGAATTTGTTAGTGTAAACCGCAATCAATGAGACGTGCAAAAAGCAACATAATACCTTTGTGGGTAGACACCATATAGTATGAGTTTGAAAGAAAACCGAGATAAGTAAAAAAGCATAGCTTCGTCACAGCGGTTTCGCAGCACAGGGATTGTAATTAAAAAACAAAAAAAAAAAAAAAAAAACAAAAACATGATGAATCATAAAAGAAAAGAATTTTAAACCACAAACAGCTAAAAATGGCAGCTGTTTTCTAATATTTTACACATTTTACACAATAAGAACATATATATTTTTGGTTATTTTTATCCACTATCTCATAAAATTTTGAATAATTTTAATATTTTCCACAATTTCCACAATCTGCAAAAACAAAATTTTGTATGCAAACGTCATGCAGTCTGTATATGAATTTTATGCTATTCGAGATACAGCGAGAAACAGCAGCCACCACCCCAAAGCAATTTCACTCTATATCAGTGTTTTTCCGCTGACCCCACCATATTTATATTCATAGCCAAACTATCTTCTATGCATTTTTCCATATATAATTTAGATGCACTAAGCCGGCTTTTCCTTCAGCCTCCACTTCCATTGCAATAAGAATTTTTCAATTTTTTCCAATTCACTGAACTGCACTTTTCATTTATTAGCAATTGTTATAAAAGTCTTTTTGTTTTCATTTTATTTAAACGTAGAGAAAAAACTTACCTTTCTTTCTTTCTATTAAAAGTCTTATTCTATTAAACACTTTTCCTAAAGCACTTCTTTTATTAATCTCAGGCTAGCAGTTGTTTTGTAATTGCAAACAGATTGGATTGGATTCATGCAGAACAATTAATCAATCATTGTTGCCAAAGGCTGAAGGCAATTATACATCTTCGAAATATGATTACCACATCATGAAATTGCTGGCGTAACTTGGCAGCACCTTTCAATAATTTAAATTTTGCACTTCTGCAACTCTGTCATCGCTCTTAAATTGTCATACTTGTTGACATATTACGAATACAATAAGAATCACTTATCGCCGCAAGAAGAGAGGTGTTTGTTAATATTATTTATTAATGGAACTAAGATTATTATTTCTTTTAATATGTTTTGAAATTTGACTTAAGTCTTCAAACCGGTTTGCTTCAGAGGTAATGTAAAACTATATCTTCAATTGAAAATAACATTGAATTAAAAAAAAAATAATTCTAGGTTAGGTGCTAAATGACCCATAAAAAAAAGAGCTAAAGACAGAGGTCTGGGAATTGTATAAAATAAGCACTTCAATAGAATCTGGTCCTTAAAAAAACAACATTCCAAGTTTTTACTACTACTTAACATATAAAAAAAGATGCTTATAAGAATATATCAACTCTTATGGAATTTCCTAAATTTCATAGTGACATGCTATAAATTATTTGTTTGGTTGCGTTTGCGTTTGATTGCCTTTGCGTTATGGTCATATGATTTATGTCAAACGCCAAGTATAAAACAGCATAAGGACTTTGCCTTTCTAAGAGCCTGCCGATCGCAACTAAGTAAAATACCAAAACATTTAAATTTGATAGTAGGACCAGAAGATCAACAGGTTAATGAAGAAGTACTGGCACGCATTTTTAGTTACGCCCTCATAATGGGTATAGATTGCATCAGCTTTTATGATACCCGCCAATATATAAGCAGGATTAAGAATCAACCTTTAACGTTAAAGAAGATCAAATGCCCTAAAGGTGTTAAAAGTGAAACTCTCGATAAATATAAGGCTGTTTGGCAAACAGAAGCGCCTAAATTAAACGGTTATGAAAATTGCGCAGTCAATGGGTCTAATGGTGTTTTTTGTAAGGATCAATTACACAATGGTTCTGCTGCACAACATAACACGCTAAAGGTAATTCTTTTATTAAATGTGTTTTGTTAATAAACACATACGAGTTGCGTTAACTTTAACACTAGGTTTATCCAGAAACCCCTTAATTTGACGGATAAATTTTATGAATCGTCGCAGTCGCAAAAATAAAGATGGGAAGCTGAAATTTGGCGCAGACATTCCTTGATTCCTTCATTAAGGTTACGAGGTTAAAAATATGGGCGCGATCTGTTCCCAGAAAAACCCAGAATGCAGAAGAAACTGAAACAAACCCGGAAAGTAACTCTCACATCGTCTATAACTTTCGATTCCGTGATGACATGTGTTCGCCAGAACCGCCTACATGTTTGGTGCGAAAATGTTCTTAATCGGTTTACCAGTACGTCCATAATTTTCCCAATTTATTTCCCACTTATTCTAACGCACATTGGATCGAATTTTATCGGTCTTTGTGAACCCGCTAGTATTGGAACATGAAAGTAATCGTAATGAGCACGTGGGTCATAGGGTCTCGAAAATGTCTTCATGTGTTTGAAAGTTATAGACGAAATTTATCCGCGTATGAACAGATCACATCCATTTTGTAGCCTTTCATTCTTAAACGATCAAGGAATGACGTTACCAAATTTCAACTCCCTATTTTCCTTGTTATGACTGTGAGAAATCACGAAAATTACTCATTGAATTGACGGGTTTTCCTAGAATTACATATACAACATTACATTTGCATCGAAATAGTAAAAGTGGCCCTGTCTCAAAGAAAAAGAATAGGCATATATACTTACTTCATTGGATCATTAAAAACTAATGCATAACATCTACATACATGGACTCCTCCTTATGTTAAATTTTTTAACAGAAAAATCGGTCAAATTGACGGGCGGGATAGATTTAACCTTAAAAAGTTTTGGAAACTATTGTAGTTATTGCTACATCTGTCTTACATTTACTTGAAACATAATCTCAATTATTGAACCCTGATATCAGCAACTGATTCAATAACATAAAACAGTTTTCAGGTAGTTATATGTGCTCTTTATCTCTGCCAGCTACGTATACATATTTATTTATTTATTACACTTTTAAAGGCTTATCACACTAATACAGATAACAGAGAGCGAGTTTCGCAAAACTCGAGGTCGCATACAGATTAACCCTTTCACCTTTCCTTTTCTTAATATGCTGGTGTATTCAATATCAAATGATATTCGTTTTCTTTTGAAGATTTATGAAATCCAACCAGGAGATGGTCGCACCCTGCTAGCACAAATTTGCCGCGATTTATATCAGCAGCGACACACATCTAAAATTCAAAATCTTTTAAAAGAGCGCAACCTTCTTGCCGAACATATTGGGAAAATCTTAAAACATCGTCTAAATGATTTAAGTGAACCCGATCTAACCATTATATTTTCCGATTATATGTGCACATATGGAATGTTACCTTGGCATACAAGATTTACAGAATTCTATCAACTGGAGACTGGTTGTCGCATCGATACCCAAACGTTTGCGCGTATACTGTGTAAATACTCACGTTGTGAACAGCGATGGGGTAAATAAGTATAAGTAAAAAAAGTTACTAAAAGAAAAAGAAAAAAAAAAACTGAAGCAAGTTCTATCGTAAGTCAACTCTCAGTTATTCTTTCCATACCCGACTTTTTTTTTTTGTTGCCATTTTTCTTTTGCTAATCACAATTGTATACAAAAGACACACAAGAGTTTTATTAAAAATCATAAGTTACTACCGTGTGTAAGTTCAATTCTTTCCTCTTTATATTAAAATTGTGTTAAATATTAAGTTAAAAGTATGTATATGCGTAGTAAAAAAGATTTTTTAAATGGTTGTCTGAAAATCACATTGAAAATAAGGATAATAAGAACACTCCTCCTGTAAAGTATAGAAACTTATAAAAGATATATAAAAAAAAAAAAGAAAATGAACTGCGAAAAAATGAAAATCAGTAAATAAATTGATAATATATGTATGAATGAACCGAATATGCACATTTCATTTTACATTTGGTCAACTCTACCAACTAATCTATACACCTTAAGAAATTCATAGATTTCAGATCTTAGTTGTACTCTCGGCCGCTTTTAAAATCAAATCAAAAGCCAGTAAGAAAGTCCCCGAACTTGCCGTGTTTCAAGGAATCTTGACTCTACTCCCAAAATCAGATGGAGCTTTTTATTAATTATTCGCCTCTGCTAGTTGAGCTATTTTTTCAATCAAATTGTAGTCAGTTTGCGGATGTCCTTCATAAGTTTGAAATGTTCATCTCAATTCTTGTAGCTTGATGGAGAGATATGTGAAAATCAGAAAATTTACATAAACCTTTACCTGGACCTTTAGATCGATATCTAAAAGACACCGGGTATGGCTAATAGGTATCGAAGTATCGAACTGTTGTCGACCTCGTTTAAGGTTTTTATAGTACCAGCATGGAGAAGTCTCACTCGGCTTCAGTTTTGATATGCCTAGAAGATGAAGGATCTGTGCATAGGCGCATTCTTTTCTTTTCACTTTCTTCCGTAAAACTGAGATAAATGGAAGGAAGTGATAAGTCTTCTAACCCTCCCACGGCGTCGTTATCGTCATCATTAGTACTCGTTTCCTCCTTAGAATTACTAGTTCCTTCTGAGTCATAAGTACCTGCAAATGTTAAAACATAATGATTGCAACTGTCAGTGCTACTGGAAGCGGTACATGTTTTCCGAAACGATACTAGTCGTTTTCGTTCTTTTCATGTGATTATTATTTAAAATGTTTTTTTCGTTGCATTTTATTTTAACAGCCTACCTAGTGAGGAAGTAAGTAAAAATAAATGTTAAATAAATGTGTGGGAAATAACGGAGGCACTGTTAAAAATTAAAATGTGATAAAGAAGAAGAAGAAAAGTATTCATTTCAAATCATATGTTGGACTTTCCGTTAAAAAGTTACTGTCAATCGCGAAGAAGGCTACCAAATAAATATATTCACAAAAAGAAGAAGAAGAAGAAAAATGAACAAGCAAAAAAGCAATTTAGTTATGGATGGTTTCGTCGCTTTTGAAATCAATATCCCTTATGTGGAGAGGGAAAGAGAGGGAGTAAGATGGGAGAAACACTAAACATAAACATGAAAATTTCAAGGCTACCATCTGAAGTTTGCCAATTTCAAGAATTTCCTAAGCAGGCAAGCACAGAAGCACCCCAAAACACGCGTACATATTTATACATATGTATGTCTATAGGAAAAAGATGCCGGGTGCACGTCACAGAAACGGCAAAAGATGATTTCAACATACCCTATACGAAATTTTTACTTGCCTCAACACAGTCCATAACTAAATTCGGAAATCTCACGAGAGCCAGTTCCTACAGTAAGAAGTTAAAAGCTTTTATTTCGTTTTAGTAGGTTTTCGATGTGCTCAGCGAAATAGGTGCGTCCCCTTTAAGGTTAAGAAAGTGAAGTGATTTAAAATAAAACTGGGCTGGAAAGGTAAATATGATTTCTTGAGGTGGAAATGCAATATGAATTAATTTTTCTAATATATGTAGATGGGTTGAGCAAGTCATTGTAGCGAAGAAAGGGGACAGCTAGATCATCAGTTTCGAAATCAGGGAAAAACGTACAAATTTATTCTCGTGTCATTAGGGCGGCCATAAAATTTCATCACGAATGCGTTAAAGGCCAAAAAAAGTATTGAGAGAAGCGAAGCGAATCCTGCTTCCTGCTAATCGCCTTATAATTTTAGTAAAATGAGATCCCTTCAAGTCGTTTGGAGGAATTTTCAATGAAATAGGAAATGTTGTGCCACTCCGAACTGTTTCGCTACCTCAATTGATTCCTATAAAAATGATCACTCTCAGCAAGATTTTGAAATAATTTTCGAAATTAATTTTAATTCATTTAATCTCAATACAAAAAAATCAACTTAAGAAGCTATGATGGTTAAAAAAATTTGTTACATAAATTATAAATACAAATTTGTTCAAGCCTGGCACTTACACATTTACACGTACAAAAATTGGAAAATAAAACAAAAAAAAAATAATAAAAGGAAAGAAAGTTAATAACTGTATTGACTGACTTATTATTATTATTATTATTATTATGGGTCCGCAAGGTCTCATTCCCTATCTTCATGGAATTATGTGACGTTTCGGTAACAGATTCAATTCTGTTTCATAATTTATATCTTGTGGATCTTTTCGGGGTATTTTGTTCTCTACTGAACGGAATATATTGTGTAGCTCGTCCAAGGATTCACCTAAGCCAGTTTTAATATTGTTAAATTCTTGAGAAATAAGCGATAATTTGCCTAATAAATAATTCAAATTTGATTCCATATCCAGCATGCGACCTTTGATGTCCTCAACCTTGATACCCATGGCATTGACGCTGTCGTACGTGCTGTTTACAGATGCTTCATTACGGGCATCGACCGTTTTCAAGAGATCCCTTGTCGCCATCAATTCTTCATGCATTATGGAGATTTGATGCCATACTTGGGTGATTTCGGATTCGATAAGTGAACTGAAATTTTGCATCGATTCTATTTGATTATTAATCATTGTCTCATCAACATTATCGAAACGTTTTTCCATTAATGCAATAATTTCGTTACGATGCTTTTCCAAATAATCGCCGATCTTTTGCACAATCTGAATCGTACCAAATTCAACTTTACGTTGCGTATCCAAAACATATTCCGAGTTAGTCATTAAAATGTTATTGAACTTATTAAAAATTTCCAAACCCTCATTAAATTTACTATAACTATTATTCATTTCGTTGTAGAATTCTTGCAGGACATTAGCCGAATCCGCGACACTATCCTGTACGGTGTTCAAGTTACCGCTTAGAGTTCGCTCTGTCTCTTTAATAATATCTGCAGTTTCAGCAAACGCTAAAAATCGAAAATGTTTTCTTTATGTATTTTTCAAAAAAATATTTTTTTTTGAAAATATCTCCCGATCTTACCTTTCTCGTTAGCATTCTTAACATCATTTTTAGCATATTCTAGAGCATGCAAAGTTTCATTGTTTAGACCTTCTATGAATTTCATAAGATTCATCTTTTCAGCAGTTTCTACAAGAAATAAAACAAAAATTTATTTCACTTTCGAAAAGTTTTCGAAAATTTCTATAAGATTTACTTTACCTTCGTCATGAGCTTTCCGAATCTCATTTTTAGTATTTTCTAAGGCATGTAAAGTTTCATTGTTTAATGTCTCTATGAATTCTTTATCCATTGAGGAGAGGCCTTCTTGTTGTCTGGGCATTTCTTTTAATTCCGTTATGCCGGTATTAACTTCATCCAAAATTTTGAAAACTTTATTCTCAAATTCGGTATTATTCAAAGGTTCTAAAATTAATGGAGGTGGCGGTGTCATTACACTATAGCTTATTAAACGATCTTCAATTTTCGAAAGCATCTCTTGTGTAGCAGGACTACTCTTAAAGGCCACTTCGGTTTGTTCCATCATATTTCGCGTAATGTCCAATAAGTTAGCGATACCCAATGATAAATCTTTCATTTCGCCCATCATTTGTCTATTGATATCCTCTTGTTGTTTAACAAACTCCGGCGGTATATTAGATTCAGTGGGCTTTGGTTCTTGTAAGCTGCTCATAGCTGGCATTGGTGGTCGTTTCATACATTCGTCATTATCTCGCATCCATTTAAAGATATGATCCAATGCTTCACCCAATTTTTCCGTTTGAATATTGTATTTTTCTTCTTGCTGTTTGGCGGAAAAGTACATCAAATTTTTATAATCCTTGGACTTGGGATTTATTTTTTTTTTTTTTTATATATATGTAACTTACTGCTATCAACATGGTTTCTATTTGACTAACTCTTTCGTCTAATCGCGCGAATATGCCATTAATAGGTTCCAAATTTTTTTGTCCCTTCTGTAAGGCAATCATACCCTTTTTCATAAGCTCACCTAAAGCCCGTTCACGATGCTCATGTCTTTCCAATTTATTATCCAATTGATTATAAGAATAAATCAAAGATTGTAACGTACCACGTATATCTTCATAACTGAAATAAAATTAACAAATTTTAAGAAAGAAGATTATTAGGAGATTTTTTTTCCCTCTATACCCATCACCGAAGGATGAAGGGTACTTTCATTTTGTTAAAACGTTTGCAACACGTTGAGCATGAAGCTTTAGAGAGCATTAATTTGTAAATCGATTTAAGCATGTCTGTCTGTCCACCTGTTTTTTGATGTGCGGTAAACATTCTCTCGGTCGCGCAAATGCAGCAATCGGTCTCAAATGTGGCATAAGGATTGCAAGTTCTTGTCCACAGGTTTGCATTGAAATTGAGCCAAATTGGTCAAAGGACACGACCATAACACAACATAAATATCATCATTTCGCCATTGCTTGCAAATAAAAAGCGTTGTTCAACTTGGTGTAAGATGCTTGTTCTTGCTCAAGTTGGTGTAAGATGCGTGTTCTTGTTCAAGTTGGTGTAAGATGCGTGTTCTTGTTCAAGTTGGTGTAAGATGCTTGTTCTTGTTCAAATTGGTGTAAGATAAACTTGGTATCCAAGTAAATAACAACATATTCTTGTACAGGTGGTCTTGTAGTGTTAGTACAACTGGAAAACCCCGGCCACTGCTACTCAATATTAAAATGTCATTTTTTTTATCAAGACGTTTGCAGCACCCAGAAAGAACGCTGTGAGACATCTTTTGAAAAATTTTAGTGAAGTTTGATACAAGGACGAATGCTATTGAAAATAATGATAACACCTTATCTTGAAAAGTCGTTTTATGAACAACTGCATTAAGCGAAGTGGTGTAGGGTATTCAATAGTGGGCCATGGCCCACTACATTGTTCTTACTTTTTGTTTCTTTCTAGAGTTTTGAAACTGAAGCGTTACATATTTATACCTGACTATATTGGGTTGATGTCCGCTTCATATACATTAAAATCGATGGGCGAAAAATTGTATGGCAATCCATGACGTATAGATAATTCGAATGCAAGAGTATGCAATAACGGCCCGCGTAAGTTAGGTTGCCAAGTAGGATTGCTTCCAATAACAATGCAACGAATGTCTTCTTGCCTGACCGCTGAGGTCGGACCTTCAAAGAGCTGTCGTGCTGGTTTTGGTTACTCCAAATGCGGGATCATTAAATAATTAGAGATACAGGTAGGTGTTGCCTTACCCAGAGGGGGCGATATAGACCAGACTCAACCCTTCACTTCTGGTACTTCAGTTATGGTACAACCGCTCTCACTTACAGTGATTGTCTTACACACTGCTGTGTACCGATAAACATTAGTAAACCACTTACGCATCTTTGGTTTTCGTCTGTTTGAGCCGTGAAGACAGGTGCAGGCGTTAAATTTCAAAGTCGTTCTTGCATTATAGGAACAAGTTAAAGAAATAAGAAAGTTCCGAATTTTTTATATATCCACTACGTAAACTTTCATTCTTTATAATATCCGGCGGGTGTGGCTGATTGGAATCTTTTACATGCGCTACAGGATCGCCTATGAAAGTCGTATCGTTGTAGTCCGTTGAAGTTGATGGAGCCAAGAGCTCAGAAAGCACAAGTTTTTTTCTGTTTACATTGTATTGTAGGCGTTACCTTTGATCGATTTAACACATTTCCAATGCCCATGTCATCGATATTTCAAAATCTTGCTAGCGGGAGAATGTTGAAGGTAAACAGTACACAAATGGACAAGCGGAAAGACGGACATGATGATCGAGAATATCTATTGATTATATTTTATACGATCTCTGAAGCTTTCTACTGTGGGTTGTAAAAATTAATACGCTCCCATTCTTTGCAAAAAATGTTCCACATACGCTTTTGTCTAGGAGAACAAGCGAATATTGGTTGGAAACGAAAGGCTTCCAAATGTTTGTATAAGTAAGTGAATCAATTCGATTTGTTTTTTCTAATTTTTCAAATTTATTCAAAATACATTTTTTTTCTGTCAACATTGATTATGACTGCATATAGTAGCATAGTTTAAAAAAAAAAAATTAAATGAAAACAAACAAACAAGCATAGAAAGTGGAACTAAAAATAGATGGAAGAACAAACGCATCTATTCAAAGAGGATCTTCTTTTTCAGAATATAATGAATGCTCTTAATGCATAAGAATGTTAAACTTTTTACCTCCGAACGCTTCATTTGCTTCTTGCATATTATTATTTATGCATATAAATAAGTATATTTATTTATATATGTATGCGTAATGTATACGAAATAATCATTCATTGAAGATTGAAAAAAGTGAAGTGCATGTATGCTTATGTATAAAAATATATCAGCACTAAAGCATGTATTGCTTACTTATTTTTAAAATTTTCTGAAGTTAAAGAAAATTTCTGTCAAAAGCAGATAATAATCTGTCTATGCATAAGTACATGCAGTCTCCCACTTTCAAAATCATATATAAAAAAAAAAAAAACAAGAAAACTGTATCCGCCTTGGATACCTGCAAGTGGGAATATCAATGACACCACACTTTCATACGTTGCTTCACTTGAACTGTTTCGAATCGTTTAGTTAAATCGTTTCCCTTATCTCAAGCAAGTGGATTGAAAAATCGAACTAAATACTCTCATAAACTTCGATACTTTCGATATCTTTCATCTCGTTCATGTTATCCTAAGCTGTGTTAGCTATGATCGTCGGCTATACGCCTGTTCACTTTTCCGCCCTTATTTTCATCGAAGACAGATAGTCTTTTATCTATCCCTTTTTTTTACCCCGCCTATCTCTTCCTCTTTCCATCTAGTGTATTTGCCCTTTCGCCCACTTGTCTTGTCGTCGGTCCATCTTTACAGCCTAATGAATGTTCTTTCGGCATTAGAGTAAAATTAATGTGTGCTCTTATGTGCGTGCTCTCCTTAGGGAATTTTTTATGTTATAGGGGCATTGTCATTCCAAGAGATACATTTGATGTCTTAACAATTCATTTATCGTGGACATATTCAAGAGCGGATTAAGTTCTTTTTTCAAATCTCATTTTTGTTCCATAAAAAAAAAGAAAGAAAATTTCTTTAAAATTTTCTTAAAGACAAAGGAATTGATCGATAGTTTCTGTTTGTTACGAATTTAATGAAGAAATTACAATACTTACTCGTCAATGGTTTCAATAAAAGAAAAAAAAAGTCGCGATTATCTCCTCCATAATGCACACTCATAATACGCATACAAATATATTACATTAGCCTTCTAAATGCCTCTGCGCAAAGCACTTATATAGATGTGTCTAATATGATCGCTTTGTTGCCCTTTTAATACTCAAGTGATTAAAGGCGCTATTATATAATGAGACTTTACAACATGTAGCTGATGGTTTTTATTCTTCTGCTTTCAAAAAAAAAAAAAAAAAATTCTATCTTTAGTTAAATAAACAATTTTTTTATTGCTTAGACTCGCATCGTATATGCTCTTATGTGTGTGCTCTCCTTAGGGAATTTTATATTTTGTAGGGAGATTTGTCATTGCAAGGAACGAAGTCTCGCTGCCCTTCATCTCAAGCAAATGTAAAAAATCATAAATTCGTGCTTTAATAAGGATTTTGTCGGTTGATCGATGGACGCTATTTTTGCATTGAAATTGTAAAACGTTTTGATAAAATTTACATTAAAAATAATTTGAAATAAAAAACAACTGAAAATATTATAGACGGGCATGGCCGATTGTTAGATACCCTACACCATTTCGCCTAGTACAATTATTCGTTCATTTCGATAGTAGCACACCAGAGATTACACACTATTTTTGGCAAAATCGTACTTTTCATAAAAGCCCACGGACCTAATGGTGTGATCAAAATTTAGCAAACCTAATTTACTTCCCAAAAATGTTATTATTTTCCAGATTTATCATTAAAACAAGCAATGGGACTTACTCTTCATTGAAGCGCTTTCTTGCCTGCTTATATATATGTCAGGGTCTAAAAAATAGAGTTATGTAATCCCAAATCCCTAGCGTTCACTGTTTTCCTAAACTTGTACTATAGATTGATTATCATCATGAAACCTTTTCGACATATAAGGCTTTAGACTTCCTGATTGTGTTTATATCCGGTTATGGTATTCAAAAAATAGACCTACGTGATCCAAATTTGATAAGGTTGATTTCTTTGTTAATTTACTGTTATGAATCAATTTTCACCATCGTATATTGAAATGTATACCTTTTTACCATATAAAGATTGAGTTTTCGTAGGAACCAGTTATAAAAGAGGTCCTTCAAAAAATTGCACCAGCTGAACCAAATTTTTCATACCAATTTAGAATGTCGAAGTACGCGAGTTTTGTTGAAAAATTTTGAAAATTTAATATTTTTTTTATATAACGAATGAAAGTCGGCCGATCCAAATCACTTCCAATAGCTTTCGTCCTTGAATCAAAGCATTTTAGTGAGCCAAATTTCATCAAAATATTTGAAAAGTTGTGAGCTGTCGGTTGAATACAAAAAAAAAAAAATACAAGATAGAAAAGAAGACAGACGGACGGGCAAGATTAAATCGATTCAAAAAGTGATTCTGAATCTTGCAAAGGGCTCCAAATTTTTAATAATCACGTCTTTTGGAGAAATCGCTTTACCTTTCAAGCCATCAATTATTTTATGGTGTTGTTTATATGAATAAGTATCTGGAACCACCTTAACAGGAGAATGCTTTTGAGTCTTTCTTACTATGGCTGGGAAATATCAGCTATGATAGATTACAGATCATTTTAGCAATGAAGTTTGTCAGAAGTAGACAAACCTCCTAGAGCGTTGTATATTGTGCCTTCACTAACAAGGGTTATAAAAAAAAGTAAGTGAGCCTTTGCTGACAAAGATTGTAAAAAAGTAAAAATTGCAAACTTTGCAATCAACTCAGTTGACTTGTGATTGTAAAAGCGAACTATGCTTAAGTGAATCATAGTCAATATCCCAAGTATTTAGATCATAAGCAAAAGAGTAAGAGTTGTATATGCATAAATTTGTTCGTTTTACAAGTTTTTGTTTTTGTTTTTTTTTTATTTTTCTTTTGTTTTTCATTACGCAGGGCATTCGCATTTTAATTGATGCTGCGTGGAAAGCAGATAGATGTATAGGGTCATCAAATAAGGGTTTTCCGTTTTTCTTTTCAATTTACAATAAACACTGAATGCCAAAAGATTCCAACACGTGTTTTCGCTTATTTTGGATATCGGTTCATAGCATTTGAACTTGGATGACTGTGAGCTTCCGTGAAAATTCAATCTTGGAAAACAATTTTTTAAAATAGATCTGATCTTGTTTCACTAATTACACGGATAATCTTGGCGAATGAGATCATTGAGAATTCGTGGTTTAACGGAGTAAGACAATGCTACAAGATAACCCTCAAGTACTAAGTCCTATAGAGTTATATCGCATGATCTTCGTGACAAGCTCACATAGGTATTTTTGGAGATCGCGTGAAGTTTGGAGTTTGGTAGTGCCACAAGATGTATGCATGTTGCACATACACATATTGCAGTCACATATCGTCCTTCGTGCCAAAACGAAACAGTTATCATATTTCTGTAGCGTTCTCCATTGAAGATAACTGCAAACTCCGCCCTAAAGTTAATTTTTGTACATGTTAAAGTTCTTTAGGAACATCAGGCGTGCTTTCTTTACACCAGAAGAGTAATAATCCTTATTTACGAAATCATTTAATCAAATGTGATCTTCATCCCGCATCTTAGTCAATTAGAATCGTAGAAGGCATGCTTTCAATTGATCCAAAGTTTAGAAGAGGGGCCCTTGCCATGTTGCAGCTAAAATCTACACTCAGGGCATTCATTAGCTCGTCCCACGAAATGTAATCTTGGGTTTATTGTTTTTGTACGCTACATAACGAACTCTATGTGCATAGAACTCCACACACAATGGAGATCATGTCATATAACAGTATATTGAAAAACAAGTAAAACAGTATAGTAGGACATGGGCCACCATTATATGCCCTATACCACTTCGCTTAATACAGTTTACTTATATGACGACTTTTCAAAGTAGGATATTATATGGCCAGTGGTCCGATATGGAACATTCTCAATAAAATTGGTTCCTGGGCTATAACACCAGATTTCATTGGAATATCTCAAAAATTGCCTAAGATAACAAGGCAGCGCGAACGGACGGACGGACAGACAAGCTTAAATCGATTCGGAAAGAAATCGATGTAAATCTTAATCAGAAGAGAGTTTCATTTGCGTTTTGCTTTCGGAATCACAAAATGAATGACCCTTTATATATAGATATATTATGCTAGAGTATGATTTGATATTTGTAATGGCATTGGCTCTGTTTACAATTCTTTAAAAATAACAAATGAAAATAGAATCGAATATGCCAGACAACGAACTCTTCCCCAATAGCAACATTGAATAATTTTTTATCTATCCTTTTTTTCTTCTTCTCTTTTTTTTTTAAGAAAATGGAAAATGATTTCATTACTGTTTCGAAATCCATTCATAATTCATAATTATTATTAATATTACGTATGAATGCATGCATGGATGTCTAAGGTTAAATTACTTACGTTACCGCACAAGTTCTTAAATCGATTAGACTTGAACCAATTAAAATGAAAAGTACCAAAGCAGCGCAACGATCCATTTTTCAATCGATTGTTAGCAAAAGACTCGAGAGCGAAGAACAGTAATCTATAGTTATTGGCCGTTGTTTTGAGTTGAAGGAAACATCAATATTCTTAAATTATAACAGTCTGTAATGAAATAAAGATAAAAAAAAAAAAAAAATGAAAAGTTTTTTTAAATAAATTTTTGGTTTTTCTTTCTTTCATCTATTTTTTTTTTTTTTTGGTTCTTTAAAGAAAATAATTTTTTTTTTGGTTTTTTTTTTTTGCAAAAACTCTTTTAAATTAAACCGATCACTTTATAAATAAATTTAAAAAAAAAACAAACACACACATACTGTGCATTTTTATTTTAAATGCAAACATAGATCTTAGAGCAAGCAGAACAAACGCAGTCAATAATTATAACAAAATCTAGTTCACTTGAAAGACATTAAAATTTAAATTTAGTTTCAATTTCTATATAACGCAATTGGCGTCATTATGTGCTTGAAAAGTTTGATCATTTTCATTTTGTACCCGCCAACAAAGCCATTTTGGCGCCTATTGCGACCATGAGCGACTAAGAAATCGTTTACAGAAATCTCAAGTAAAAAATCCCCCCCTTTAGACAAAGGACTAAGAGAAATTAAACGAAATTAGGCGGAAGTGATCTATGGTCCAATAAAAAAAAAAACTATATATACACCCAATTCTCTTTTTACACGAATTTGATTTAACACGAGTTCAAAAGAAAAAAAATTTTTTTTCACGAAATTTCACGAATTATTTTATTTTAACACGATTTTATATATATGAATTTCAGATATAATTCCCTTTTTCCAAAGTAGAAGTTATTTTTTTATAAAATATTTAATGAATTAAAATGTGTAAACACGAAATAAATTAAGTGAACTCTAACAAGAATTTTTTAATGTTGTTTACACCTAATTCTCTTTTTACACGAATTTTTTTTTACACGTATTTTTTGGGAACGTATCAATCGTGTAAAAAGAGAATTAGGTGTATATATATAAATTTTTATTACCACAGTAGGCTGGGAATGTATTGAACACTTCTTTGCATCCAGAAGGGTTAGATATCTTCGTTGGTACAAGATTTCTAGTTGTTGAAACCATGTCTATCCTTCGCCACAAATATTAAGATTGAAATTTTATATTGATTTAGAAAATTTAGCCCACATATGTTCCACGAAGAAAATTCAAAATACAAAAAAAAAAAGAAATCAAATAAAAGAACGAAAGCGAAACAATAGCGGGCAACAACAAAGAGTTTGAAGCAAAAAAAAAAATATTCTAATAATGAAAAAATTAAATTAAATTCGAATAATGTATCGCTAAAGGATCTTATCTTTCCTTGTTTTCTCCTCACTTTCAATATCGATACACCTGCTTGCCTACTTTTTCATAAGACCATGTTCGTCGAAAGGAAAGTTTATATATGGGAAAAAAGTGCAACAAATTTAATAAAACATAAAACTAGCAATTTAATCACAGAAACCATAATAATCATAATTCAATTAATTTGTAAAATGAAAAAAAAAAAAAAATTTTATTATTATTATTATTATTATTATT
>CCAG010006562.1:0-33382 GCA_001077435.1 Glossina morsitans morsitans | reverse complement strand
ATACGCATATACAGATGAAGGTACAGGCAGAGAAATGAAGTTTGAGAGAAGCGGAGCACACATATACTTCGATCTGAAATGTCGGTCTATACTTTGCAAAATATTGTCTCTCTATTCTAATGGGTACGCAAGCTTAACATTAAGTTTGCCATGAAGAACGAAATGCATTGATTTTGATTGTTCTCATCTCCTCTATAAATGACTCCCAATAAGTTTCTTGCCCGGTCAACATAAAATTCATTTGTCTCCTTTCGCTCATCCGTCTATTATTCCAACTTTTCAATTCGCCAGAAATGATAACAGAAACCCGGTTCTTCTCAAATATATTTTTGACTGAATTCTATATAGCGAGGTACAAATATGAAAGTAATCTGCCCAAAATAATTAAGTAGAAAAACGTTGCCATCTTTTGACTATACTCTCAGAAACACCTATGACTTGCAACAATTTTTGCTTTAAAATTGCTTCCAAGCAATATGTGGGTCTCGGTCTACCATTGAATACCCTACACCATCCTATAGTTATTTATATAATGACTTTTCAAAATAACATGTGATAATGGATGACGACAAAAAAGTTTTTCCATCCGAACCATTTTTAATAGCGTTCGTCCTTCGGCCAAAACATGTGGTCAAAATGTCTCGAAGATTGTGAACTATAGGTTTAGTACAAAAAATACAAGACGGACAGACAAGCTTAGATCAATTCAGGAAGTGACTCTCAACCGATCGGTATAATAAATGGTGAATCTATCCGAAGTTCTTCTGGACATTGCATACATCCGCACAAACTTAATGCACCCTTGCCCCCCACAAATGGTGTAGATTATAATAAAAATATAAAAATTGATCGACCTCCTGGTAAGAATAAAAGAATATCATGATTTTACTGCTTTTTTACGGGATTCAACATACAAATCTTTTAAAAACTCATGAGACGTTCTTAATTTACATTAAAGCAAAAGACCAGAAGAGAGATCGGACAAACAGATGGAATCAATATCCTGTTCCTAACACGATAAAACGTAGAAACGGAACAGAAGTAAGTTTACACAGTAAGGGTCAAATACAACTTTGTTTCCCTCAATTGTACACCACTGTGATATATTAAGTTTGTACGGAGGTGGATAGTACCAATGGAGCCACCTTTTGTTATACTGATCGCTTCAGAACCACTTCCTGAATCGCTTAAAGCTTGTCTGTCCGTCTGTCCGTTTTGTGTTCGATCGCGATGTTTCAGATGTTTTGATGAAATTTGGTATACTGACGTGTTTTGGCCCAACATTAAACGTTATTAAAGATGGTTTGGATCGGACCACTTTTTCCCATACAATGCAATTTTTTTATTTGGAGAGGTTTTTATATAAAAAACTGCACTAAGCGAAGTAGTGTAAGCTATGCAATGGTCAGTCTTGACGCACTTTCACATATTTGAGATTTAAATACGAGTAAGAAACACCGACGAGGAGATCTAAACTGAAGTGTAATATTGAAAGCGTTATAAACTTACCTTAGTTTTCCTTTCACGAATTCGGGCAACTTATTAAGTATGTTATGCGACTCAAATCCAAAATAAAGAGTTTCAAATATTCTGCATAACAACGATGAATTTATCGATAATTTTTGAAATTTTTTTTATATTTTTATTACACAAAAAACACGAACATATACATGCACACAAATATGCTTATTTTGATTTTGATTAGAATGAAATTTATATTATATTGGCTGGTAGTCGAGATATACATTATTTTTCTTTATTTATTATTTAATTATTTTTTGTTATTGTTGTATCGTTGAAGTTTAAATTTACACTTTAAATTAATTTTTTTTTTTTTTTGTATTTTATTTCTCAATTTTTTTATTATTTATCATAAATTTATGCTGCGTTTACCATAATTACTGAACAGCCTTTAATTATGCTACGAAAAATTTGGCAGTGCCTTTTACTTGTTTGATTACTTAATAGAAAAAGCATTTTTCAAAACCCAACCACTGAATCAAGCGTAAAAACTTTCATATTTTTTTTTTTTTAATAAAATTTTTAAACATAAAACTTATTTTCACAGGCAAACGTAATTCATAAACGAAAATGATACGCGCATTAAAATAGCACTATTATTATTATTATTATTATGATATTCACTTGAACCTCCTCATAGCTCACGCCGAAAAACACTCTTCCACACACCAGAGACACATACGCACGCACGCACACCCGCACGCACGTAGCCTTATTTGAACTAACAAATAATGTTTGGCATTCAACACGCTAAACAATTACATTTACTGACGACAATGCCTCAATTACCCCGATATTACTATGACGACAGTAACAACAAATTGATGCTGCTGCTTTTACGTTTGTTGTTGTTGCTGCTGCTGCTGCAGCTCGTAGTGGTGTTGTTACTAGAATCTTGTGTGAAACGGAGAAAAAAATAGAAGATGGAAAAGAAGCGACCAACGTGCAGCATGCAAAATAAATGATGTTGAGAGAGAGAGAGAGAGGTAGAGAGAGAGCAATAGATGAAGAGAGTGAGACGGGGTGAGACGGAGAAAGAAAGGGAGAGTGCAAATGCATACGTCAACTGTCTGTTGGTTTATTTTGGTGTTATTTTCACTTGTTCATTTGTTTTTTTTTCTTCTTAAAAGTAACTCTTTGAAAATACTGACTTTATTTCAATTTTTGCTTCCAAATCTAAAGCTTTCTTAGCTTATATACAATTTTTATTAGTTTGTTTTTTTGTTTTAAGTTTTGGAGATTGGATGTATTACGTTTCATTTATTAGCTAATAGCTTTGCTATGCGCTGTGTTCATCCTTTATTTTTATTTTTCTAATTTTCGGGCAGTTGTTTACTAAAGTTGTGTTTTTTTCGTTTGTTTCTTCATTTAAAAATCTTTGTAATCTCTGGAAGAAACTTTGAATTTTATATTACGTGCAATGTTCACGCTTTGTTTAAAATAAATTTTTAAACATTTTTTTTTTTTTTGCTTTTGTTTTTAACTCCACCACTCTTTTTGCTGTCTTCGTTTTGGTTTTGTTTAAGATGTGCATTAAACATTGATTATTTAACCAGGCCATCCATGCAAATCTTACAGAGACACAGGATGTGTGCATAAACATACATATATAGCATATAAAACACACGGGCACCAACACCATTACCTATAAAATACCACATCATGCGTACACGCACAAGACCGTATATCAAAGGAATAAAGAAAAAAAATCCACAGCTGCTACTTGAATTTTTTTTTTCTTTTTTATTCTTTCCTCTTCTTTAAGCCACTAAGCTTAAAAATTTAATTAATTAAATAACAAACGCCTTTGGTTTATATATTTTCTATTCTCTTCTTGTTCTTCATCCACTTTACATTTTAATCCATCGGCATTGGATAATTGCCTTAATTAAAGTTCTCTGTGTGCCAAATAAAACCAAAAAAAAAAAAAAAAAGAATGAATAAAATAAAAAGAATTTTACGCGTTTGTTATGTGCTCATTTAGATTGTATGACCGTATGTGTACCTGCTGTGTGGTCGCTGTTTTATAAACATTTGTTTTTCTTCCAAATACGTCACAATTTCAGCAGCCGCGCTATACTTTGTTATACTCAACTTTTAACACACTTTTTTTGTATGGTCCTTACGTCTC
This sequence comes from Glossina morsitans morsitans, assembly GCA_001077435.1. Lineage (NCBI taxonomy): Eukaryota > Metazoa > Arthropoda > Insecta > Diptera > Glossinidae > Glossina > Glossina morsitans. The sequence continues at coordinate 29,730 of CCAG010006562.1, read as the reverse complement.
TACGGTTCCTATTTAAAAGGAATTAATATCTTTTTTTTCCGAAATGTTGCCTAGTTTAAGGCGATTTTCCTTTTTTTTTTATTCTCGTTAAGGCAAAATTAATTTGGAAATTGCTTCTTAAACAAATAATTTTTAACTTAACAAAAAATATAAGTTTTAGTTTTTTTCCTATGTTTTTAGTTAGAAAAATAATTGAAATAGCGTTCCACACACAACAAACTCCGTCCAATGAAGCTGCTTCAGCGACTGACTATATTAAGTCTGCTAGCATCTGTATTAGTTGTTATGATAACCGGAGGTTTCCTCTTCATTGGAAGCTGCTATATGGAGACTTTTTTTTATGTATTAATACGTTTCCTTTATCTTTCCACAAAACAACGCTGACGGTTATATTCTTACCCCCCCGCGTTCTTCTCTGCGATTTTATAAATTTCAAGCGTTGTTTCATCACTTTTCAGTAAAACCGCACATATTTTTATCACACACAAGCATTTCTTTAGTATCTCTCTCTCTCTCTCTCTCTCTCTCTCTCTGTTTCTCTCTCCCGCACGCTCTCCTTTTTCATACTTCTTCATTTCTCTCTAAGTCTCCAAATCTACTCATTTCACAGAGAACTCACAGAACATTTGCTAAGCACCCCTAAAAAGCTTCCAGTAATTTTTAACCATTGCATTATAAAGGTTGAATTTCATTCTTATGGTTTGTATATGACAGGACATTTTGACACATTCTATTATTCATTGTTTTCGTGGAAGGTAACAAAAAAGGAAAGAATATTTCAACGATCTTAATAGTTATTTTGAAATTTAAAATTTAAAATTGAGCAATGAAGTCTTTTTTTTCATTTTCAAATTCAGAGCCAATTTAGCCTTCAATAAAATCATTATTTTACATAAGAGAATACACTGATCGTTTTCTAGATGCTATAACCGTAACTACAGCTAGCACCCAAGGTTATATTGCTTTGCCTATTGCAAGCGAATTGAGACCAATTTTATACTTTATCTTGTCATTAACTACAAACCTTTGTCCAAATTTTAAATATCTATCCCAATTTTTGATGCTCCACGGCCAGTATGTAAGTGAAGTGTACATCTATTTTAGAATGTTTCCGTTATATATTTCAGAAATTTACAATAAATACGCTAAACCTCTTTCGCTCGTTGAAAACTTGGCGAAGTTCAATATACGTTTACACATTTTTCAGCTTCTCTTACATATTTGATAAATTTTAATACAATATTTTATAGGAACTCATTTCTTCCGGTTTCATTGCTACTTTCCACATAATGGACTTTTTAAGATAGTCACTGATCAACACAGTGTAGCTAACTTCAATTATTGCTTTTTAAAGTTAAAGTTTTTCTGTTTATCACTAATTAACAGACGTTCTTGCCATTTGTATGGAAGAGAAGAGATCATTAATTTACTGTAAACTTTCCAAAAAAATAACTAATACCTGATTCGAAAAATATTTGCACGATCGAATCTGTACATTGTTAACATAATTTATAAAAAATCATAATTACTTTCATTTGAAAATGTTCCTAATGCACGTAAGTAATATCGAAGACAGTTACGATTTTCTAAACACATATAAATTTGTTTGATTCTGGTAACACCTGAAAGTAGCAAATATCAAGAAAGAACTGTACCTTGTGAATACATATCGAATCTGAAGGAGTAAAAATTAGTAATTTGTCTAATATGTTCTTTGTGCTTGCTAAACTTTTGAAGAATTAATATATAAAAATGCTCTCTATTAAATCTAGTACACCATGTTTTATGGCCTACAACTAACATTAAATTAGAGAATAGCTACTAATATTTACCGTTTAAATTTTTGTTATCTGGTGTTTAAAATTTACCGACTTACGTTCATTTCACCTTTTTTCTTTATTTTAGCCCTTAGAAATTTATTATATTTCAAAATATGTGCACTTGGTCTAATACTACCACATTCTTTTGCGGGGGAACAGTTTTTTTTAGTCACTCTGTAAAAAAATTAGTTACACTGTTCAAAATTAATACATAGAAACCTATTTTGAATGTTTTAAAAAAGTCTCTGCGTATGAAAAATATCGCGCGCAGTTCTAATATTTCCGATATTACTACGACAAAGAGAATGCCGAAAGACAATTAGACATTGCCAGTGGCAACTGTAAAGACCACAGAGTTTTTATTAGATTGATTAGGTTTGGACACGTATTTTTTTTTTTTTTTTTTTTGGAAGCTGCACACACTAAACACATTTGTTAATCTCCGTGATTCGTATCTTCCGAATTTTCCAAACTTTTCAAATCTCCACATTACACGACATCATAAGCGAAACAAATACTACGCGCGATAGTTCACATTAGTCCAAAAACTTAAACTTAAAAAAAGACGTGACCTGCAATGAAGTCTACACGCGAAATATTAAACAAAAACTTAAACAATTATTTTCTTCTTTGTCTCTCTTAAGTCGAAATAAGAGGTATGTACTTTTAGATTAATTAAAAACAATAAGCCTGCAATATCTGAATAATTGAATTAGTGTGAAAATCTTAACAAAAAATGTGATTTTTAGTGAATAGAGCCATTTTAGGCTTTAAGAGCGTATAGAGACTCCGAAGAAACAAGTGCAAACACTTTTTTGAGAGAATACATACCTTTGTTAAGGTAAATTACTTAATATGTGATCAATTGTTTAACTAAATCGTTCATTACATATACGGTGTAAATGTTTACTAAACAGAGTTTAAATAAAAGCTCTACTTTACATGGAAGCGCCTCACTACAAATGTGGCAGTTTACCTAATATGAAACTACATTACTTAAATTTCAATTCCACATAAACGCAAGGTAAAGATAAAAAATAGAATCATGTGATTTGGAAAACATGATAAACTTTTGCGTTTTGTTTGATGAAACAAAAAATTCTACTTAATTCAAGTTTCCGCGAAACGATCGATCGTATTGCTTTAATTTTTCTGTAAAGAGTATCCGGACTTATTGTTTACGTTTTGCTTTCTCCTTCTTCCTGTCATGGGAATATTAGTCTTATTAGAAATGCGGCAACGCTGTTAACTAAAAGATGCCACTTAACGATATGGTTGAATTGGAAAAATTTAATGTCATATCGTAACTAAACGAAACAGCACCATTCGTAGAGCGAACGTGAACGAATTTTGGACACCATCTTTTAAAATACAAGTCTAGAGAAGGAGTTGGGTGCTTTGAGAATAAGAATATAAAATTTTTGCTGCCTAAAATTAAAAAATATTTTCTACTTATTTATTAGAAAAAATAAATTTAAGTAAAAATGTCAATGATTTCTGCTCGTTTGGCTACATCGGTGGCTCGTAGCTTGCCAAAGGCTGCCCAACAGGTATAAGGATAAACTAATAAAAAATATAGAAATAGTGAAGAGAATTCTTTAATTTGCAAAAAGCAATTAAAATGTGTTTGAAAAATGTGTTTTAAATAACATTTATCCAATTTTTTTAAAGATTTTTGTGATGAGAAATGTTACGCAATCAGTGATTATGTGAATGTGTGCACAAGAAATGAAATTTTATTCTATTGTGGACCAAAAAATATTGGAAAATTGAAAAAAATTACATAACATTGGGGAAAAATTGATTGCCAAAAAAATTATAGATTTTTTATGGGATAAACGGATGAAGGCATTAAATTCCTAAAATACATAAGTTACATAATTACAGATTTCCTACTTAAGCGGCATTTTCGATATAAGACAAGCACATATCACATTTGCAGTTGACGAAAAAATCGATATTCCTCTATTTTGAGGTTATGTTATCTATTTTCAGTGAAGATAAGTTTCCTACAAGCACTTATTTTAAAAGCTGTAGTTAGATGTGGTTTTAAGAAAACTTGTAGAAAAACTTTACTAATTTTCTAAGAAAAATCCCATAATTACGTAAGGAACGAACACTTTAATAAAAAGCATAATTTGTGACAAGACAAAATTAGTTTTTGCAAAAAATTAAAAACATTATTTACTTAGATGTGTCTGACCTTTACTACGGCAAAAGCACTCCGTGTCAATTTAACTATCTCCCGCATGATGTGACACGATTACTTTGAAAGTTGCCGAAATCAAACAAACAAGCAAACTCATATTCATTGGTAAAGGCATTGCCAGCCATATCAAATGTAAATGGATTGCTACAGTTTTCCAAAGCAAAATGAAAGCCATACCTTTTTAGAGCCCTTTATGTGTAGGAGAATGACCCCCTCCCATTATAGGTGTAGTACCGGCGGATTAATTTTATTTAAATATCAGAACAACAACACATTTTTCAGCTAAGATTGCATTTTTTAACACATTGATATTTAATTGCTGTGGTAAACATAAAATGTCAACTAGCCCCTATCGTCGACAATATGTATATATCTCTTGACTAATTTACTTTCAATTACAGATTGGCGTGAAGGCAGCTTACCCAGTTGCCACTCTAGCCGCACGTAAACTTCATGTCTCCAGTGCGCAACGTGGCGCTGAAATCTCTTCCATTTTGGAAGAGCGCATTATGGGCGTTGCACCAAAAGCCGATTTAGAAGAAACCGGTCGTGTGTTGAGCATTGGTGACGGTATCGCTCGTGTCTATGGTCTTAATAATATTCAAGCCGATGAGATGGTAGAATTCTCTTCGGGTTTAAAGGGTATGGCCTTGAATTTGGAGCCCGACAATGTGGGTGTTGTCGTCTTTGGTAACGATAAGCTAATTAAACAGGGCGATATCGTGAAGCGTACTGGCGCTATTGTCGACGTGCCTGTTGGCAGCGAGATTTTGGGTCGTGTAGTTGACGCTTTGGGTAATGCTATTGACGGTAAAGGTGCCATCAACACTAAGGACCGCTTCCGTGTTGGTATTAAGGCTCCCGGCATTATCCCACGTGTCTCGGTACGTGAACCTATGCAAACTGGTATTAAAGCCGTCGATTCATTGGTACCTATTGGTCGTGGCCAACGTGAATTGATCATTGGTGACAGACAGACTGGGTAAATAATTTGATTATAGTTTGAATAAGAACTATTTATTGCTTTCTTTTTTTTTCGTCAGTAAAACTGCCTTGGCCATTGATACCATCATCAACCAGAAACGTTTCAACGATGGTCAAGATGAGACCAAGAAATTGTATTGTATTTATGTAGCCATCGGTCAGAAACGTTCAACTGTGGCCCAAATTGTCAAGCGTTTGTCTGATGCTGGTGCCATGGACTACACCATTATTGTGTCCGCTACTGCTTCTGATGCAGCTCCTTTGCAATACTTGGCTCCTTATTCTGGCTGCGCCATGGGTGAATACTTCCGTGACAAAGGCAAGCATGCCTTGATCATTTACGACGATTTGTCCAAACAGGCTGTAGCCTACCGTCAAATGTCTTTGCTGTTGCGTCGTCCACCCGGTCGCGAAGCCTACCCTGGTGATGTATTCTACTTGCACTCGCGTCTTTTGGAACGTGCTGCTAAGATGTCGCCCGCCATGGGCGGCGGCTCTCTAACTGCCTTGCCCGTTATTGAAACCCAGGCTGGTGATGTGTCCGCCTACATTCCTACCAATGTGATTTCGATCACCGACGGTCAAATCTTCTTGGAAACCGAATTGTTCTACAAAGGTATCCGTCCCGCTATTAACGTCGGTCTATCAGTATCACGTGTCGGTTCCGCCGCTCAGACCAAAGCCATGAAACAGGTTGCTGGTTCCATGAAATTGGAATTGGCTCAATATCGTGAAGTCGCTGCTTTCGCCCAGTTCGGCTCCGATTTGGACGCTGCCACTCAACAATTGCTAAACCGTGGTGTACGTTTGACTGAATTATTGAAACAAGGTCAATACGTGCCCATGTCCATTGAAGATCAGGTTCGTAAGCAATAAATACAATTTCAAAATGTTAAATATCTTATAACCTGCCTTTAGGTCGCCGTAATTTATTGCGGTGTACGTGGTCATTTGGATAAGATGGATCCTGCTAAGATCACTAAATTCGAAAAGGAATTCTTACAACATATTAAGACAAGCGAGCAAAGTCTTTTGAGTCAAATTGCCCAAGAGGGTAAAATTTCTGAAGGCGCTGATGCCAAATTAAAGGAAGTCGTTACCAAATTTTTGTCCACCTTCCAAGGTTAAAATTGTTGTTAATTTCTAATCAATGAAAACACGACCACCAATACTAACGTAACCCAATTGCAGCAGTTAAACACTGAATTTGTGCATTAGTCACATTAATTAATTATGAAAAATTTCAACGAATGCAAAAAAGAAAACATTCAAAATCCTTCACAAGGATGATTAAGCTTAAAACGGATTTTAAAAAATTATGAAAATTTAATAAACAGCTAAATAAGAAAACAAAAAAAAAGAAAAAACGAACCTAGAAAAACAAATGAAAACGTACTCAAATTTAAGAATTGAAAAGTCATTCGTATGTTACTACTCTCCACCCTTCTGTCCTTCAAACCCTATCAGTAGTTAGTAAGCATTCTAGAAGATCAGAGCTAAACTCCTTTCACAGTCAGGGGAAACAACTGTTACAAAACAGCAACGACAACAACGGTAAACATTTGAAGGCTTTCTTTCGAACTAAGAGCGCGCCGAAGAATGTCTTCAAATGTTTCTGCTGTTACTTGAATGAATTTTAATGAAAATGTTGCTTTTTTTTACCTTATTTTTTATCACTAAACTAAAAACAATTGAAACAATAAAGTTTATAAATAAATATTTTTGTGTTCTTGAACAAACACAAAAACATTCAATATATATGCGGAGCAAGTGAAAATTGGATGTTGATGTTGTATTAAAACAATTATGACATAATAAAGTATAAAATAAATCTAATCTTAAACAAAATGGCTTTAATTTGTTTAAAGGCTTTTAAGTTCACTTAAAACTTTACACCTTAAAGTTGCAAATGCAGAAAACAAGTAAAAAAACTATAGTGAATTACGGCCCGTCATTAAATATCGTACGCTGTCCTGCAATTATACGCTATATATTAAGCTATCCCGTAATTATATGGCGAAAGAAGTGGTACCATCTGAACCGCTTTCAATAGCGTCCGTCCTGGGGTCGAAGCCGATCAACGCACCAAGTTTCGTCAAAATATCTCAAAAATTGCGACGTCTAGGTTAGATAAAAAGGCAGACAGACGGGCGGACAAGTTTAAATTGATTTAATGAAAGGTGGGAGTATATCAAATCCTTTTAGGCTGCATACATGCGCACAAAATATACCCTTGCGCGATATGGATCGATAGGATAGGGCATATAGGGGGTGGATTATATGTAACATGGCATTGTTTCAACTGGCAAGCTTAGAGGAACCAACTGACCTAGAAGAAGATAGGACAGCACGTTTCTCTTTAATTAATTATAACGTATGCTTCCATTGTATAATTGCGTTTGCTGATTGTCTATTTTTCAACTGTCAACCCATTGAAAATATTATTAGGCAGATAAACAAGTATACTCTCTCAAAATACCATTTGACAAGTAAGAAAATTATATTCGGTACTGACCGAATCTTTTATACCCACCACCGTTATCCTGAAAAAGGCAAAAAAAGTAAAAGAACCAACTCTTCATGCTTTATAATATGGAGTGGACGCGCCTGACCTTGGAAAATTTTAACTCACTTGCAAACTCTTTTGCAAATTCGTAGGCGATATCTTCATCTTCGCCAGCGGGAGAATGTTTACTACAAATACTACGCAGTTGCACAGGCCGACGGATGGAGTGGGAGTTTTTGAAGCTTATTGCTCTGCCTTATAAAGATATTGGGAAAAAAAATTAAAATGTGATGCATTATAATACCGGATAGGCGTGATAAATTTTTTCCATTTTTGTGCATAAATTCTTTACCATCGCCAATAGACTATGGTGAAGAATTTCCATTTATATGTTCAAATTATTGTACATTTATCCGCTAACTTATGAGTAATTAGCAAAAAACCGCTTTTTCATTGCATTCGAAAAACCGTGTCTCTCTCAGTCTGCGTGGTGCTGTGGGCGTGTCCTTCGAACGATTGTACTCATTTTCAATACCAACCTGCGTGCGAGGATTGTCAATGTTTCTATCAAGTTTGGAGGCTTTATTTTTGCAGCCAGGAGAAGGTTTATCAGAAACATTATACAGACGGACTGAAACATAAACAGACAGACAATCGGACATACTTAAATCGATTTAGAATTTGGTGTTGATTAAGAAAATATATACGTTGTGTGGTCTTTGATGGTAACCCCTGGACGTTGCAAACGTTTCGACAAAATGAATATACGTCTCCCCCTTCGGTGATGTGAAATGTAGTAAAATTATATTTTCCCCTTTCAGCCAACCTCTCTTCAAACACTTGGTCACTTTTCTCGCTTCTTATTGCAAGCAAAGTATGTGCAATGAACTTTGAATATAAAAGAAGCATTCGCGCTCTTCTCGCACGAATACATTTTTCATCTCTTAATGCGAAAAAAGAACGAACGACAAAGTTTGAATATAGAAACATTCGCCCGTCTCTTCATTCAACCCCTTTTCGAGGCTCTTACTGCAAGCAAAGCACGAATAATGAAACTCATCCCCCCCCCCTCCCCTAAAAACAATTAAGTAAAACTTTTGTTTTCCACTTCGTCAACATGCTCCTCATCACTCTGTCACTTTGCTCACCCCATGCTGCAAGCACAGTACAAACAGGAGGCTTTAATATAACTCTTGTCACCCTCCACTCTCCTCAACACTCGACCACTTTTCGCACCGTTACTGCAAGGAAAGCTCTAGGAAACATAAAAGAACCATTAGCAACCTTCTCATCGCTTCTCAACCCCCCTGCCCCCGTTGTATCAACCCTTCATCACGACACTACTTCTCTCATTTCTTACTACAAGCAAAGCAAGAACAATGAATGAACTTTGATTATAAAGGAACCATTAGCCACCTTCTCATCGTCCTTCCCTCGCTCTCCCACCTCCTTTTTATCAGCCCATCATCGCCACACTACTTCTCTCATCACGTACCGCAAGCAAAGCAGGAACAATGAATGGATTTTGTATAGAAAAAGAAGCATTCGCATCCTTCTTATCATGTTTTTTATTCAATGCGAGCATTGCACGCAGGCAACAAACAGACAGGAATCTCACTCATGCAAAGCAATAATCAATATACGTTATGCATATTTCGTTATTAGTTAAACAGAAATGTGTAGAAAGCAATTTTCCGTATATGTCTGTTATTCAAAAAAAAAGAAAAAAATAAAAAAAAATTCTCCAAAAAAAAATTAAAATATACATAAATAATTAAGAAGAAATGTGATAATTAAACGATAGCAAAGCGCGATGCGAGCATTATAAATAAAAAGGTAAAAAAATTTACATAAAATATCTCACACATGCATACATATATACATACTTACTTACATGCATGTATTGAAACAAATGCATATTTATTGCCTTTATTAGTACATTTTTATTGTATGGTATTAGTAGTAGGTCAGGTCGTATATGTGTTGTGTGTAGTACGTGCCGCCGCCAGAGGCTCTTTTTTTTTTTTGTAAATCATCATAAAAATCGGCAAAGAAAAGAAACAAAATAAATGACGGTCATAAAACCGTCAAACTCGATTTTCGAACAGGCGCACAGTATATACGGGCAAGTGTGCAAATCTTTCCCTTCATCTCGCCACTCCACATGCATGCACAATCCAGCCAAGCAATAGACAATTATTTTCTGTGCGTGTGTTTACATATATATATATATATATATATATATATATGTATATATATATAAGCGAATAAAGTACTTTTTTACATTCAACAATTTCAGAAGCGAAGAAGGCAATCGAGTAAAAAGCAAGGGATGAGATGCAGGCCAGGGCATCGTATAATGTCCGCCACTTGTATGTACACTTTACATATATACAAACATTATGAAAAATTTTACAAGGTAGTAATAATGTGCTGCGGTTATCTCTTATAATGAATAGGTTTTGTAAATATTTGTTTAAAATAAGTTTATTGTGTATGTAGTATGTGTATAAAGGTAGTCCGCTTTAGAGCGAGTGCGTCTTCGACATGTTCAACATGTAATACGGCTTTTAGAGTAAAGCATTATACAATAAAAATCGATCGTCTCAATATCTTTCTGCATAACTATAATGCTCATCATCAACTAAGGATCTTTGCAGCAGAAAAACTTGCTATAGGTAACGGAAATGATAAATTAACTACGAATAGGGAGTCAAGGGATATGCTTTGTAATAATGTCAAGTAAGCTTCGGTGTTCCTTTAACACAAACCAAAGTCCACTTTTTACCACTTAAATTCAGTTTCCCGGTAGAATTTTTGCTTGAACTTACTGAGCTTTTCCATAAACCACGAACGGAAAGATGGACGTTCCCTTATACATCCGCTTGACATCTTATGCTGATTGAAGAAGAAAATTAGGAGATGACTACAAGCTTTCTACAGTCAATATAAAAAGCGATTTTCAAATCTTTTTTGTGAACAATCAGTCAATAACAATTATTCCATGTCATCGACAATATCCTGCGATTTCTGCGCATACTGAGAACCAGCTGTGTGTATAATGCCTATTAAGAAAAGTGCAATTAGAAATTTTTTTATCTTGGACCACATATCGCAAAAGTCAAGTTAAAAATAGCACGAGGCGTGAAATCGGCGCAGCTTTTAAATTCGATCAATTTGCTAATTTGCGCTAAACAAGATTCCTGCAAAGCTTCAAGAAAAAATTCTTATCACGGTTTTCCACACCACCTTTAAGGTACCGTGATAGGCATGTTGCCAACTGTTTGAAATGGCTGGCCCCCCTTTAGGCCTACACCATTAAAGTTACTTTAAAATTATATTAATGTTTACAATAATAGTTGAAGTAATATGTTCATGCATTACATTTACAAAATTATTTACTTACGACTAACATATATAATATAAATAAAGCTGCTCTCATTAATATAAAATAGTAAAATAATATAAATATATAATATAAATGTACATAATATAGACATACATAAGATAAATAGACAAAAAAAAAAAATTATTCGAATTATCTTCTAATTGCTTCGAACGATGACACATTATGGACTGGTGGCTCCCTCCAATTTTTTCCGCTTAGCACCAATTGTATTACATATCCTAATAGATTCCTTCGGCGATTTTCTCCGCTGCTGCAGGATTCTCCTGCAAAAAAAAAAAGGAAAAAGGCAAGTCGTGTCACAATGGTCACCTGCACGCCGTTGCCTATTTCGGGATCCAGCGTATGCTGCTTCGTAACGGCGTACAAGATGTCGAAGCCTTGCTGGAAGGCGTCATGTACGTTGCCTTTGGGGAATTCCACCTCAAGGTACTCGCTTGTGAGGATGACATTGTCTTTTGGCTCCTTAGTGACAATGTGATCGTCCGCTTCCTCGCACGCGTCCTCTTTCTTTATAGTCAGGTCCTCGAGGCATGGCTGGCATTTTAGCTGCTCACGTATGTATTGGGATGTTCCATAGTTCGTGAGTTTTTTTAACACAACACGGAAGTTTATTCTTTTATAACATTATTTTTTTTTTTTTATAATATTTTGCTATTTTTTGAATAATTTTCCAATTGAAATCACTTCTTTGAAAAGTAGTTTACTTTCAAGAATTTTTTCCCATTTTTACCAACTTTTTTTTATATATTTTCTTTAATTTAACAGTTTTTCTGATATAGCAAACTTGTAAAATTTCCCTTAAAGCCGTTAGCCGGCATATTTTTTACACCAAAAAAAAAATTTCATGTGCGAAGAATGGAGAGAGCACAGAGTTGCTTTTAAAAGTGGCAAAGCAGTCATAAAAAACTCTTTTAAATGGCAAAGCAGTCGCAAAGAACTCTGCAAAATGGCAAAGCAGTCGTAAAAAACTGTGTTAAATGGCAAGACATAAAAGCATGCAGAGACCAGAACAGCGCACCACATGAAATTGATGAAAACAGATATTTTAATCATTGATGACCATTTTACAATATTTATTTACACCACTTGTTTGTAAATCAAATTAGCTAGAAATTGTCCTATTGTCCATTGTCTGTGATTTCACAGAATCATTAACGACGTCGTAGTCCAATGTTATCTTTTACATTATTTACGATTATTTATCGTTTGTTTTTTGTGTTCTTTTGGTTTGATCTTTAGATATATCATAAGATGATTCTGCCGCAAATTTGTAGTAACGTAAACAACAAAATATAACTATAGCCAAAAGCAGGTACTCATTTGGACTCATCAGCTTTTAGTCTTTTGCCTCATAGGCGATTGTGCTTCCCCGCCGTTTGGCGTCTTTCGAATGATTGGCCGTAATAAGCGCGAGACTATTTATCAAAATTGTATATAGGTGTTCGCCCCACTACTGTTGACTTTGTGAAACGTGACTTGTAGGACTTTGTAGATGAATCATCACTACAATTCAGGGGCTGCGCCATATTCTCGACGGCGCGCCATTCGGATGTGAGCTCAGCCGGTATGTGTGATACCCCACTATAACTACCAACAAAGTACCACATTGAGACTTGAAACCACACAAACCGAACACAGACTTGGTAGATCTATCCTTAACAGCTTACTTATTCCCAATTGAATAAGCAGTGTAGTACGTTCCAAACAATTTGCTTACATCACTAATTAACTAAAGGATCTCAAGTCAATTTAGCTTGTGCCATCCATCAGTATATATTTCGGCATCATATGGTTTAATACTGAATCAGAATAAAAACTTCGTTTACTAGTTACGATATTTTTCATTAGAACGAGGACCAGCACTGGATACTCTGAGCAACTCCTGGTGTATGTGTGTTCATTTTTTCCTATTATTCAATTTTATAGGTGCAGATTTTCAAATGTGGTTGCAAGCAATCCCGTAAGAACATGTTTTACACAAGCAGTTTCTTAAACTCCTTTTTTAAGTGAACAAACGTATCTTCCACTTCATAAATGAGTCAATGATTGTGACGGTCGGTCGTCATGAAAAGGGGCTGTTGTTTTAATTTTGCTTATAGATAATGGATAAATATTGCTAATGCTTGTAAGAAAAGTGCCTCTGGTACCGGATGAAATTCGAAATAATCGAAAACTTGATGGATTATTGAAATCATCGTGATGATATGGTGATATATATTGATTTACATTCAGTTTGATTTATTTTAATATTGCCTAGATTGGTAATATAGGTAGAGATACATATCTTGCTAAATCTACGCTATCATAAAATTTTGTATATGATATAATTTGTGTTTGACTCACATACCATTATTCTATTTAATATTCCATATTAAACTAGTTTCATGGGATGATATACTTTGGTTTTTAATCGACCCCGCTATGGAATTACTCCCTCATCCAACGGCAAGTTTTTAATCGAAGTGGAACTTAAGCGGAAATTAACCTAAATTGAATAAAAAAAATTAAAATAAAATTGTTTTTGCCGTGGAACGCAATAACTATATCTTTTTGCAAATAAAGGCTTACTTTCTGTAAGAATGGTTATGCGCAAGAAGTTCAAAATTCCGCACAGTCCTTATGTCAAATTACTATTATGGGTCAACTTTCATCATAGCATAATAAAACTTCGACTCTTCTGCCCTAAAAAAAAAAGAATTTCGTTAAAATTTATATAGGGTGGGATATAAAAGTAGGCTTTTCTGCCCTATAAAGGATCAATTTTCGTGAAAATCTACATATATAGAGCAGAGTTCAAAAAATAGGCGGAGATGGTCAAACTTTGGTACAGTTAATTTTTCTATTTTAAATTACTATTATGATCTGATTTTCATGACGAAGCATGGAAAATTACTCCTTTTCGTCATATGAGCTTTAGTTTCTGTTACATGAGAGGCGATTTAAAAAACTGCCCAAGCCAGTCCCAAATTGCCGAAAAAAGTGGACCCATTTTCAATAACGTTCGTCCTTGGATCAAAATAGGTCAGTGTACCCAAATTCATCGGAATATTTCAAAGGTAACGATCTGTAATTTGAATACAAAATTGCATGGACAGACGGACAGACATACTTTGATCGGAATAATGAAAGATCTAGCGTCTACTTTAAGCCCCACTGCGTGTTACATACATCCGCCTAAACTTAATATACACTGTACTGTAAGGGGAGTAGTGTATAAAACCGTTATGCAAAGGTTGCTAAGCAAAGAACTATGGGTTTTTAAACATACGGTGTAGATCTACATCGTTATGCACTTAAGGCTTAATGTTTCCGGGCGCGAACTAAAAAATAAACGGGGGAAAAAAACTGAGTAATTTTTCTGAGACGACCTGTTATATCAAATATGTTTATTTAAAAATACATACATTTTAAGAGGGAATAAATTGTGATATTATTATGTTATAACAAGGAATAAAATAAGTAAAACGAATTTAACATACACTGCCAAGCAATATATATCTTACGTTAATCATTTTAAAAAATTTCGACTGTTTTATTTGAAAGAGCAAAAAAAAAAAAAAGAAGTAAATTTCAATGTTTAATAAACATGCGTTTAATGTTTTCTGTTATTTAAATTAATTGAAAAGTAGACCCATTGGTTTTGATTATCAAACCATGCTAATGATTAACGTGTACAGAGGAAAAGAAAATATAAACAAAACGAAAAAAAAATATATATATGTATATATGAAAATAACTTAAGAAATATATGAAAATTGAAATTTAAAGGAAAAAACAAAAAAATTATAAGAATAAAGTGAAATAGAGTTTAACAAAGTTTGTAAGCATTAATTAAACAATTGTTTCTAAAAAATAAGCAAGAAAATAAAAATTTTCGAATTAAACAGTTGTTGTTTCGAATACACAGTTACACAGTTCACCGGCACGCGAATACGACGTGGCTTAAGAGAGGGTTAAAAAGGATCGTCTTGGCAAAAATTGCTTTTTATTGCTCCGTTACTAATGATATATATATTTAAAAAAAAAAAAAAAAAAAAAAGACAGAAATTCCTTTTAGTAGCTTTTCAATGAGAGAAATGCTTAAGAAAGCGATTAAAAGAAAAGTTACACAAATTAAACTAATTATCCGTTAAAAGTTAAGAGAATAAATTGCTTTTTTCTTTTTTTTAACCTAAAATGGAATCGTTGTAAGCATAGATTTTAATCCATAAATTCTGATCTGATGTTGGCGATAATTATCCTAATTATTACAAATTACACGAATTGTTAGTCGTACTTTTAATTCCCATTCTTAATAATCGAATCGATTAAAGCGCCATAGAGTTCCGGACGCATAGATATTCTTTGAAATTTCGCCGACTTGTACTTATTATAAACAGCCTTCAATTTAACAGTCCGCGCATTACGAGCAATGGAAGCGATCTTTCTGGCTATCGGCTTTATATGTTCAACGCGATAACGTGAATACCATTGCAGAGTAGGTGTCCAGTAACTATCATCGAGTCCCATAGCCAGCTTAGCGTTGCCTTTTAAGAGATTCAAGGATAGAAACAAAGACGAGGCAGCGATCTGCAAAAACAAATATTGGTAAAGTTTTAATAAAAATAAAAAAAAATGAAGAAAAAACAAAAACAACAAAAGTCAATAAAACTCACTTCGGATGGTTTATAATACGCCATATTGGATTCAATCATCGCCAATTCAATGAAGTACTTAGACATGGCATATTGAATGTCCTCCGCTTCGGCGGCTTTTGAGAAGCGTCTTAAGAAATGTATGGGCAAAGGCCGCGATAGATTGCAGTCTAAGGTTTTAATCATTTTCAATTCCATCTTTCGTATCTGAGAGTCGGTGTAAGACTCATCGGTAATATAAACGAAATCTGTTATTGGTGGAGGAAATAATTCCTCATATTTAGCCGCTATAAACAAGCCAGTTACACCAACTAATTGCAATTGTGAACGTTTCGTATCTGTAACCGCTTGTAAGTAACGATCTATTATTGCGACGGCCATTTGGAATGTTTCAGGAATTAAACGAAATTGTAAATGGACTTCATTGATCCAATCTATTAATACGGCGCGCATATTGGCATTAACTTCCGCTTGCCCTTCCAAATGGTTTTTAACAATTGGTTGTTCGATTTCCAATTGAAACAGATAATCGTAAATATCGTTGACGTACTCCGACACTAAGAGCAAATTTTCAGCATCATCCTTATCAATATCGTTTACGCCGTCTAGCAATCCAGACGAATAAGATGGTGAGTCTTTAATTTTTTCTTTTTTGTCGACTGTTACTAAGCGCTCCTGCTTTACCAAAATAGGATATATGTCATTTGAATCAGTTTGTATTGCAACTGACTCCGCTTTAGGCAACAATTTGCCCTCTTCGTCTTCTAGTGCGGATTCTATAACAACCTTTTCTTCAAATTCCGATTTTATGGATTTCATTTCAGCTAATTGGAGTAAATTATAGAAATGAGATGAATGCTAGGAATACCCGTCAAAACTATGTCCAAATGAGATTTTACCTTTCGTTTTCTGGGCAATCTGGGTTTTATTCTCGACCACTTTATTGGTCAACGTCTTTGCTTTCTCGGTTCCCGAAGGCACATCAGCCGATTGATGACGCTGCAAACCGACAACTTTAGTTCCGTTAGTACTTACTAAACGCAATGAATTGGAGCGCGTTATCATTTTACGCTGGGCAGCTGCAGCAGCCGTAATTGGCACCGCTGCTGTCTCGCCGTTCGATTTCTTAGTTGCCGCTTTGCTCGCATTATTGATGGCAGCTGGCGGTTTCTTCCAATGTGAATCCACGCGAGCTTTAACGGCTTTGCAAGCATTTTGCAACTTTGCATTGTCCACACTGCCCCGAGTAAAATAATAGCAAATAAGCAATTTTTAGCCAAAACAGTTAAATAACTTTATGCTACGTATTTGTAAAAGTAAACCTCAACCTGCCTGAAGTTGAATTAATATTATAGTACAGCTGATGCTATTGTAACAACTATCAAAAGATAGGAGCTTTGCAACATCAGATGCCATATAAGGTACATAATTCTTGACCAACAAAGGGATACTCTATAACCATCCATCCTTTCCCTGATATTATTTATATCTTTTTAGCTAACAGTGCAGCTTATTGTTTACGTAACTACATAATCTCCAATCTCGAGGTTGGCTTGTTAAAATATAATAATACTAAAATATGGAACGCGTCGTAAGTATTTCACTTATGTAATGGAAAATTAGAAAGAAGATATATGGTCCAAAATTTTTTAGCTTTCGCTATAAACGTCCGACATGATTTATATATCCTATATATACATGTATTGGCAAAATTTCAACTAAAGACTGCATTTATGTAGCCCTCCATCCTGAAAGAAGCAGTAAAATTCAACCATAAGTGCATCAAAAAAGTTACACTAACCTCGAAATTGTTCTCGCAAAATCTGACTGAACGAATGCATGTTTATTATTTTATTCGATTAAATAATGATTTCAACACACCCTAGAACCTATTTATGCCTAGCTTTTCAAACAATTCAATTAATTTGCGAACTCTACTTTTTATCGTCTGTGTATGAAGCCTTGGATCAATTTAGTTGATTTTACTAAAAAAAGAAAAATAATGTGCGCCTAATAGACTCTCCGGTGCATATTCATCATCTCTTAAGGAGAGTTTCAAGGCCGCAGTGATTAGAATAAACAGCGGGACTTCGGCTCTTATATTCCTATTGGTTTAGTTCAGCTTATTAATCAGTTAATAATGCAATAACAAAGAGTGGTCTAAGAAGTAATTGCTCATATCAACTTATTTAAATGATCGATTAAGGACCTGATAAGTTTTCCGTAAGAAGATATTAAGGTTAGTCACAGCATGGATTAAGTCAACTCAATAGAAAATTTTAATTTTTTTTGGTTATTTCTAAAGCTCCAATATATATTTATTTTATGTTTTGTCGAGTATTTCTCCCATAATTTGGTAACCTGAAAGACTGCTGACTTAAGAAAAATATAACAATCGCCTTTATTGAACTATGCACTACTTATGCCTTACTTTTCAAAATAAGCCATTTTCTTTAATTCCATAATTGTTAATATTGCTATAAAACACACACATTTACTGGTTGGTTTGTCGACAAGTATTGCTAAGTGATATTACTTCAAATTTGCTAAATAAAATTACTGAATAATTGATTGAAAAATTTGCATCGAATGTCCCCACTTTTTAAACTGCTTTCCGCCTTATGTTACGGAATAAATCTGCGTGCGAACCATACAAATTTTCGAAAGAAAAGCGGGTCTTCAAAGGTTTTCGATACGTGTTTGTCAGATTATTTTTGACAGTAAGTGTCATGAAATTAAATGGAAAGAACAATTCCATTTTTTTATAAAGCACGTTTGTTTTACTTTGCAATTTTTTCACGAAAAAATTTAATGAATTGAGAAATATAAAGAAAAACTTACTTGCTTTCTGACGACTCCTTTTTCGCAACAGGGCGAACAACGCCACGATTTTGCAGATCACCTAAGGCAGTTCGTTTGCCGACAATTTCTGCATTTGTGCCCATCTTTTGCATTTGCTTAGAAGCTTCAATTACTTCATTCTATAAAAACAAGGAAATATCCAAAATTGGAATACACATATATTAAGAAAAAGTAACCATTAACTACATTTTTCACATGTGGGGCCGAAATATTTCAGTAAGTGTTAGCATATCAAGCATATGCAAAAGTACCGTAAGAAAATTATATTAACAAACGGGACTAAATTAACTCTTACCTCATCTACACGTTCTTCTCTGATATTTTTTGTTGAAATCATTTTTTCCTTTTTTCTTTTCGATGCTCACAGAAGCCGTTGGATTCTTTTTTAAAATCGTCAAGCAGAGAAAATCAAACGACCGAAAATGCTATTTGCTGTCTCTATCTTTCTTGTACGGTAAGGCACTTGTATATGCACTGAATTCACTAATGGCGCCTAAAAAATTCCTCTGCTAAACAAATCAAAATTGTCTACGATTTATTTTGTTTCTTATGTGTGATCCCTTTTTTATGCCTTGTGTGATCCAATAATCAAGCCACAATTTATAAGTTTTCGCGTTTAATTCTTATATTTAATATAAAAAATACTTTATTATTCAAGCAGCGTAAAGTAAAAAGTAATTTATGGCTGTACAAATGAGAATGTTCAGCAAACAGTGCCTCCAAAACTAATTATCTGTAATGAAATCAACGAAAGTGTAGATAAGCAGAGTTGTATAAAATACAGTGAATAGCAGATATGTTTTAATCTAAAGCTTTACTGGGGGTAACCATGCATAAAAAATTTAGATCGCTCTTTTGTATACAGCTGTTCGGCAAAAGCGTCTGAATATCAAAACGAAAGCTAACTTTCAGCTACGTTAACTGCGCAATTATTTAATGAGTACAACGAGATAATAGCTCTCAAATCAGTGCTGTTTTATATATAATCAGAAGTTAGTCTTAATTACAGGGAATTTTAGTTCCGAAGCAATGGTTCCAATGAAAATCTTCCCATTGATTTTGTGCTAAACAAGGACTGCTGAAGAACAAGGCAAAATGAAAATTTCCCGAACAAAAAAATATGATGGGTCGGCACTCGTGAATTCTGTTAATCACGATGATGAACACACGTGGGCGAATGAAATAGATTTGCTATATTTCCGCAGATGCCATTGAGAGACGCTGCGGTAAGCATTGCAGAGTTAAAGGTTAGCGATGGTCTTTAGATCACAATTTAACTATGAACTTCAATGTTTTAATTAGAAGCGACTGAGATTTGCATCATGGTATGAGTGATATGGTTCGTTATGAAAACATGCCTTACGATCAAAGTTGATTAATAGCAATCGTTGTTTGTTACACAACACAGCGAATCTTCAGTTGTTGATTTGCTGAATAGCAGAAAAATATTTGCATTTGCAATTATTCAAAATCATGGGTGGTAATCATTCAACTGAAAGTTAGTTTTCGATTTCGCATTCGGCTGTTTAGTAAAAACAGCTGAAAACCAAAGAAAGAGTTAAATTTTTCATACGTGATTACCCCCACATTTTTACTTTATATGATTTTATTTTATTTAAATTCTATTAACGCTGGTGATGCTTTCTTAAAATTCATTAAACACGAAAGCTTCGTTAAATATTAATCTCTTTATCGCAGAGACAGTGGCGCCACAAAGATTAGCCTGATTTTTGAAAAAACGAGATAATTCAATTTTTATAAAAAGGGAAGGGTTGATGGCCACCTAAATGCAGAGATTACATCTCATTTTATTAAACTTGGCAACTCTGCGACCCGTAAATTCGAAGGTTACACTATTTTGACAACAGAGTGCCAAGAAGTTAGTAGTAAAAAAAAAATGCAGAAATATTTTTACAAATATTGACAAATTTCATGTTCTTTTCTTGTAAGTTTTTATAATTTTTCCCAAAATATCCTTTGAAATTTTTCACTTATAATAATAAGATCCCTTTGCATTCTTTTTCCATTGGTTGTTTTGTTTCAGTTTCGATCCTCTAATTCTTTGTTAAATTTCGTTGTGATTTTAACGGACTTATATCAATCACGAATACATTCGTTTTAGGCACTATAAACTACATATAGCGAACGAAATTCTTTCTTTAACGCAAGGAGGAAATAGTTGAAATTTAGTCATTTGTAAGCATAAAATAATTTTGTGAACCCATAAACGAGTTTAGAAAGTGAATTTTGAGACTTGACTTAATTTATTGCGGACAATGGACCATGATGTGTCATCAAATAGCTCTTTTGAGTCAGTGGAAATTAATTCTTCCGACGTTAACTTCAGTGGCGTAGAAAGTGAATCAGACGACGATGATCGAATTATATATGATTCCGAAAGCGAGAATGAAGTTCACGATCCCCCGGTCAGTGTGCAACCCAGCGAAACAAATGCAATGTGTGACGTTTGGACAGAACTTGAGCAATGTCCTCCATATTTCAAATTTCGTGGCGAACCGAGAGGACTGAATCTTCCGGCAAAATTAAGAACTCCAAGTGAACTAATTGATTTATTCCTTTCTGAGGAGTTTATTAATATGATGGTTCAGAAAACTAATAACTATGCTGCAAAAGTAATCAAAAAGAAAGGAATGCTGGGAAATTCGTCAAGATTTTTAGATTGGAAAGAGACTAACTGTGAGGAAATGCGAAAATTTTGGGCACTACTTCTCCATATGGGCATCATAAATCTGCCCAGTGTACAACATTATTGGAATACAAGTCATTTATATAGATTACCATTCTGGAAAAGTAATATGACTAGGAATCGATTTCAAATATTGTTACGATTTCTACACTTTTCGGATAAAGTAGGACGCACGAACACTAAACTGCATAAGATCGAATCATTAATCAAACATTTTAATAGCACGATGGAGAGGTTATACAATCCCGACAAGGACTTGATCATAGATGACCCAATGATAATGTGGCGTGGCCGTTTAACTTTTCGACAAGATATTAAGAAAAACAAAAAACCCAAATTCGGTGTGAAACTATATGAACTTTGCGAATCAAATGGCGCGATAATAAGGATTCTTGTCGATTGTGGAAAGTCTGATCCCTTAGTAAATGGACGAAATTATACGACTTCAGTCGTGCTTTCTCTTATGGATGGTTTTTTAGATAAGGGCTACGTAGTATATATGGATAGTTTTTATACCTCCGTAGCGCTAGCATCAACATTGTCATTACGAACGACACATATCTGTGGAACATTACGATCTAGTCGTCAAGGAAATCCCAAGGAGTTGATAAAGCAAAAACTTAAGAAGGGTGAGCATAACTGGAAACGATCAGGAACCGTTGTCGTTTGTAAATGGAGGGATAGAAGACATATTTTGACGATATCGAATATGCATAAAATTGAAATGGTTGAAGTCGTTAATCAATCCGAAAAATTGAAAATTAAATTAACTACTCTACCAAACGTGTTGCGAGATTACATTACAGGCATGGCAGGCGTAGATCATTCAGATCAGATGATGTCATATCATAGTTCGCTGAGGAAGACGCTTCGCTGGCATAAGAATATAGCCATACACATAGTCGAAACGATGGTACATAATGCGTACATATTTTATTGCCAGCAACCTGGCGTCAGACCAAAAAGGCCCCTCCAATTCAGGGAAGAAGTTATACTATACTTATTGGATGCAAAACAAAATACGATACAAGTTCAATCACCCCCTCCCGCGTCAAATGTTGCCGAGAAAAAAAGTTCCCTTCATTATCTCGATCCTCTTCCTCCTACCAGAAAAAAGAAGGGACCGACACGCCAATGTAAAGTTTGTGCACAGAAAAATGTCCGGAAAGAAACTAGATACTATTGCCCGACTTGCCGTAATGAACCTTCGCTCTGTATTGGACTTTGTTATAAGACCTATCATGAAAAACTACTTAATTAAATCAAATTCGTTTGAAATTTTAGTTTCTTTTTCCTTTTTATTAATAATTTAGTCAAAGAAATAAATTCTGTAACTAAAGTCTTAAAGCACTAGCACATGTAAGGCTACCGGGTTTATTGAAAACTCTACCGCATTTGAGATTTGAACCCACGATCATTGAGTTATTAGACGAGATCCTTTACCTACTCGTTCATTCAGGCCGATATTTACTTTTGCTTTTATGCAAATACATAAAAATGGAATGACAAATGAAAAGTTCCTCTAAAAGCTTTAAAACTGTCAAGTCATTTAGCATAAAAGAAGGTATCATGTAACATTTAGTCATTTTCAGACAAAAAATTCAAATTTGATCACGTTTGGAGTCACGGAATTCGAAACATTAGCTTGGAAGGTTCGGTGTTCAAAATGTTTGCGAAAAGCGTTAACAGCCATATAAGGTTTATGTGTAGGTGTTTTTTTTTTTTGGTTCCAAGTTGAGACGTTCGCTAATAGTCACCGATTTATGAACAGATCGTATATAATTGGAGTTCATTGAATGCAATCAGGCAACTATAACAGAAGACTTTTATCTGTTTATCACTACTATAAACTTTATGAGTTTTGCTAAGCCTTAAAAAGTGGAATTCGATACGAACACGATCAGCGGCGCACACCCCTGTGTACATATTGCTTAAAAAGCGGCAGTACCTTTAAACTTGTAAAGACAAAAGTTGAAATTCAAATCTTGTCACTTTTATAGGATGCTTAACCACCTTTTATGGTCTGCAAATAGGAGTTAAGTTTCTCAATTATCTATAGCATTAAGTTGAACAGTGGGATTTAGGAATTCTTGTAATTCGTAGTTTTTTTTTTTAAACTGAACAATATTTACAATCGTCATCCGAGTTGAACTAGTTTTCAATCCGGAAGATTATGTAGGAACTGTCCTATAGGAAGTTCATCCAGAGTATATACAACCATTGCCTGTCTGCACAACTTTAAGAATCAATTGTTGATGATTCGAAGGAAAATTAAAAATCTGCTGAGTATATTGAAGTGAAGTGAAAGAAAGTATCATGGTTTAGTTGAGAACGAATGCTAAGCAGGCGCAGAATGAACAAATATTAATATTGTGGAAATCGTTGACGCTGCCATCGAGAAAGTTTACCAACGATCCGGGAAAGAGCTTTCCTTTCCTGTGATAAAGATAAAAGATTTCGCAACACTTTACCTTTG
This sequence comes from Glossina morsitans morsitans, assembly GCA_001077435.1. Classification (NCBI taxonomy): domain Eukaryota; kingdom Metazoa; phylum Arthropoda; class Insecta; order Diptera; family Glossinidae; genus Glossina; species Glossina morsitans. The sequence goes on along the minus strand of CCAG010006562.1, from coordinate 6,123 downwards.
AACTGTGGCGTTCAAGTTGATCGGGAAAGGTGTGAAATCTTCGAATATTCTTCCTTTGTACTTAAGATGTCTTTTATTTAGTTAACTGACATGAATGGACAGTCCTACTTTGGATATTCGGGCAAAAATTTCATTTTTCCATAGCTCTTATTATAATATACCATATTATGGAGCTGTTGTTGAAATCATACGAAGCGATAAGAAGCTTATCGTATTCCTAAGGATGACTGGTGAATTATTCTTTACAATCGGGTACAATCGGACTGAAATATTTGTTTTTTAGTTTTGATTTGATCGCTATATTAATATGTAACAATTTGACTTTGTGTATAGATAATATGGAAGAATTTCCAACAAAAAGAACAAACTCCGTCCTATTGTTTGAATTACTCAGAGTTGTTTATTCGAATTGTTCTAATTTGTTCGGGGGCAAGTTCGGGAGAATGAAAAATGATGAATTATATGATGACTGAATTATATAGAAATCAATTTGGAATTTAAAAAGTTTCCAATTTCACAGTTTATTGCCAAAAGAGAAACTTGTGGCTTTTCTCACCATTTCCTCCATTCTTCCAACATAGCGCGCCTCTTATTTGTCTGTTAATCGTTTAATCACATATGTAGAAAAATGAGTAGGCGATTTTTTTTTGTGATTGGAATTTTGGACAAAGGAGTAGGCGATTTTTTTTTTTTTTCAAGTTCGAGTTCGGATTTTGTGTTGCGAGTGATTAGTCATAGAAATGAAAAAAAAAGACTTCTTTATCTTCCAATCTAAAAAATTGTCATTAAAGTTTTCTTTTTTTTTGAAATATTGTGCTCCTTCGCTGTTTGACAATGACGCAATGAAATTTTTAAAAATTCTTTTTTTTACTAAAAACACGAATTTTTAAATAGGTGCGTTAAATTTTATTGTTAATTAAGCTAGTTATTTAGTATTAATTTTTAATTCACATTTTTTTTACATAAACATTGTTTAGACATTTTGTCATATATATATTTGTCATTCATTTTATTATACATATTGTTTATTTTAATTATTCAAATGTTTTCTAACTAATTTGCTTTGTTTGTTAATGGCTGGCGAAGTATGTTTACTCATTACACAACACACTTACAACACATACAAATTATAAAAATTCTATAGGTCAAATTTCTCTTATGGACCCTCCAATTTCGGCGAGTTATTCACATTTAGTTAGGAACCCTGCTGCTGTATGCTGCACATATTTCAATAAATTTCAAGTATTTTCAGTTTCTTACAATACAACATTAGGGTAAGATAAATATAAATTAGACAAACAAATATCTTAATTTAAAATAAATCGTTTGCTTTAAAGGAACCTTTCCAGGTTGATGATAGCTGCAAAGTGTTTCCTTTAAAGCACAACTGTTTTGTAGAGAATTTGTAAAAAATTATTGAAAGTAGTTTAGTTTTCAAAGAAGTGATTCCAATTGAAAAATTATTCAAAAATAGCAAAATATGATGAAAGAATAAACTTCCGTGTTGTGTTAAAAAACCCCAATACATAAGTGAGGAAAGAAGACGCGTGCGAGGAATGTGAACGATGACATTGTCACCAAGGACCCAAAAGACAATGTTATACTCGCAAGCGAGTACCTTGAGGCGGAGTTCCCCAAAGGAGGCGTACGTGACGCGTTCCAGCAAGCCCTCGACATCTTGTACGCCATTATGAAGCAGCATATGCCGAGCCCAGAAATAGGCAAACGCGTGCAAGCGATCATTGTGGCACGGCTTGCCTTTTTCCGGACAGGAGGGTCCTCCAGCAGCGGAGAAAATCACCGAAGGAATCTACTAGGATATGTAATACAATTGGTGCGAAGCGGAAAAAATTGGAGGGAGTCACCAGTCCAGAACGTGTCATCGTGCGAAGCAATTAAAAGATAATTCGAATATTCGGGCTATGGAATAGCCCAATACATACGTCTCACCTTAGAGTATAATTATACTTTAAATGCTTGTGTCACATCGCATTCGTAATGATAATTAATTAACGAGCACATTTAGATTAAAATTAATCTCGATGTGCTGTAAAGGAATATATAAATAAATAAAAAATATTGTTTAAACCATTTAAGTTTTATTTGTGAAAGTTCATTTGCCTCTTCTATATAGTTGCTGCTGCTTTCACTGCCTAAGAATTAAAAAAAAATTAGTTTTATATTAAAAAAAAAAAGAACAACTTACACCTTCTGCTTTGACAGGAGATGCCACAATCTATATATGCAGTTGTAGTAGCGTCTCAATGATCATGTGCACTTGCTGTCGCTGACTGATCTGTTTCCGTTTTCTTTCCTTTTTTCAGGATATGGAGCGTGAGCAGACTAAGCCGAAGGGACATATGCTTTTTATAGAACAAGTCATGTTAACAGAAACGTACGAGTCAAAGATTATCTGTAATTGTCCTGCATTGTGGGGCAGGCAATCAGTTGTATCTGTTTCAGTTTCTAGCAAAAGTATGCTAAAGGTTTCTGTCTGGAGGCTTATAGCAATTCTCTTCCTCAGAATGGAATATCGCAACGAATTCCAGTCATCGTTCCTTCTTTATAACAGAATTCCTCATCCAAAAGTTTTTGCTTTTTTTTTTTGGTTTTTGAAAACGTATTGAGTGAAGCCTTTCTAGCAGTCGTATATCTCCTATATAAGTTGAAACACCAGCCATTAGAGGTAGAAATTGTATACTGAAGTGAGTATTGGACACGGCGTTAACCAAAGGGTAAAGAACACCCGATTAACATACAGAAAGGCGTTAAAGTTATTAAAGCCGTATCTTTCTCATCAGCCAAACAGGTAAAGGTACACAGAGGTATGCACAACATCTTTCGATTATCACCATTAATGCTAAAGCCGATTGCCGCATACAGCAAAATATGTTGATATAAAACTATCGTCATGTAAAGAATGATCTGCAACACATGAAATATTTTTCTTACTGACGTTGGGTCCTTTATAATTGCCATGTTACAGCACAAAAAAGTACCACTGGTGGAGAATGGAGAGAGCACAGAGTTGTTTTCTATATATTGCAACGCTTCGATTCTGTTAAAGTGCGAGAAATTGAAGTGAATGTTCTATCAAAAAGTAAATATTCCGTTATTGTGAGAAATTGAAGTCAATATTCAGTTAGTGTGAACAATTTGCATTATCAGCGGTTTCTCTTATTTTGCTATTGGACATTAAGATTGCCCTAAGTGCCTATTGCGATCTTATAAATTAAAATTCACTTTAATTGTAGAACATTTTAAATAATTTATTTAGTTTAGAATATTTTATTTAATTTCAATTGTAATATAGATAACAATGAATTCAACATTTAAAAGTGATTTCCCAAATTCATCATTCGCATTTTTGGTGCCCGTGTCACTGTTAACGACTTTCGCATTGGGATTATTCCAACCAAATATAATCCTCCTACACCTCCAGTAAGTGTTTTCCTTTTCAATAAATTCACAGTCTTAAGAATTTTTTGCACAGTTTGAATTATTTTATTGTCTGATTGGTTATTTTAATACTTATTTATATATATATAATAAATATTTATTGGTGATGAAAAAAAAGGTTTTTTTTCTATTTGGCTGAAGTTGATTGTTTTACTCTCACAGTTTTGCACATAATGCGAATTTTTGTTGCAATATTTTGTTGTGTTTTTAGTAGAGTTGCCGAGTGCGCTTTTTTGTATTGAAAAGAAAATAAACAGCATGGAGCCATCTATATGTAGAGATACTTTCAATAACTGAATAGGTAGTAATGCTTGAATTTAACAGAGTTTTTTACGACTACTTTGTCATTTAACAGAGTTTTTTACGACTGCTTTGCCACTTTTTCCCAGTTAACAGATGATAAAGATTTTTTGTTGAACATTTTTCTTATTTATTAAAAGCAATTCTGTGCTCTTTCCATTCTTCGCACATGAAAATTTGTTTTAAAAGCCAGCTAACGGCTTTAATCGAAATTTTACAAGTGCACGAGGAAATTTGTTATATCAGAAACATTGTTAAATCTCACTAAATCTCACTATCTGTGATATCTGAAAATAGATCAATTATGTATTAGCGAAGTAAGAAGCGGTTGTCAACCTTCTAAGCAAACTTTCAAAGGACGGGGGTGGTTTACACCAGACAGATGACCAACACGTTAGGAGCACTTGCAGCTGCTATAATCTTCTTACTTGCAAAGTTAAGGAATAGCAGCTACATACTTATTAGCAACAAACAAACAAACAAACGAATTTCGAAGAAATAACATAGTATTAAATATTAATCAATCCCTGAAAAGTGCGTAGTGTTTGAGATTTTCTAGGACAAAGTTTGCCAATTTTTTGCTCCTAATGTTGGTGTACACAAATTAATGCCTGGTATTGAACCCTTTCGCTAATTTTCGTAAAAAGCACTTCTGTTCTGACCTAATTGCACTAACAAACGCTAAACCTCTGAAGTTTTGCAGTTTCTTTCCTATCTAGCCTCCCTTCCGTTCGATAAGCGAGGATTTACTACTTTCTTACTTGTTGCTATTGGAAGGATTTTGGACGATGTCAGATGTAAAAGTGTGCGAACTCCACGCTCGTCGGCTGTTGCGAAGCTCATGGTCGCATGGTTGCATGAAATTCTGTGGGATGTCGATTCGAAATGGAAACACCTTGCAGAGGGCAACTATGTCTACAATTCTCAGTGGGCACTATATACCAGATCCAACGGGCATCGCAAACATTGTAAGAGCGCTACATATCAGTTATAGAATCTTTTCGGGGGAAGTTACGCAATGAAATAAGTGGAATGTGAAAGCAATTGAAAAAAATCGAAAATCACTATCCTCCTTAAAGAGCAAGGGCGAATGGGTACACGTTGTCGTTACTATTGAGAGTGTCGTTCACAACCTAATTCACGTGGTTGTGTAGTTCTTTTGGACACACGCTATAATACCGTCGTTAATGTCTATGTATTTCAAACAGTGTACAAAGAAGAAGGAAATATTTTTATACCGATCATCGAAAAAGGAGGGGTTTACTCATTTTATTAAAACGTTTGCAACGCCAAGAAGAAAGCATCAGAGACCCACAAAGTGTATGTATTCTTGACTAGCGTGACATTCTAAGTCGATTTAAGCATGTCCGCCATATGCGTGATTTCCGTTGCTCCGTTGCAAACATTTTCCTCGCAGCAAAAATGAATCTATCGACTTGAAATTTGACAGAAACATTGAAGTTTTTACACGCAGGTCGGTATTGAAAATAGGCCAAATCGGTCGGTCGAAATTATAGCAAGATGGGGCGGTGTTGTAATTTTCTTCATGAAGCATTGAAAATTATACCTTTCTTGTCGTGTGAACTTGAGTTTCGTTATACGGCAAGAGTTCAAAAATTGCCACAGCCGGTCCAAAGATCTCATATTAATTTAGAATGCCGAAATACTTCTATTTAGCCATTTTTGGTGAGAAATTTTGAAAATTGCAATTTTTTTCAGAATAGGGCATTATATGGGGAGTGCTCGAAAAAGTGGACCGATACGAGCCATTTTTAATAGCGTTCGTCCTTGAGCCAAAACACCCCACTGTACCATATATTTTTGAAATATTTCAAAAAATGGGATAGCTAGCTTGAACACAAGTTTACATGGACACACATCAGACGAATAGACGGACAGACAGGCTTAGGTCAATTCAGATAATGATTCTGAATCGGTCGGTATAATAAACGGTTGGTCCGTCCTAAGTTCTTCTGCATGTTCCATACGGCCGCACTAAGTTAATATACCCTGTACTGCAAGTGGTGCACGATGTAATTACAAAATTGATGAAATAAATAAGTGAGCAATTTCTCAAAATCTTAGCAAAGCAATAAAAGCAGACAAAGTAGCAATAGCTGTAAGAGTAACTTTCGTCAGCAAAGAGCTTCAACTGGAGATTGTTTTATCAAGTAAGTGTTCGATAAAAGAATCGTTTATCCGTCTCTACCTGCCCTAATAAAACTAACGGTAGTAAGCGTATAAATGTTGGTAAACATAGACTAAACAGATATTTTTACATTTCAGAAATTTCCAAAAATATTTAAATTTTCATTGAAGAAATAAGTCAGAAAACTTTAGTGGAACACGGCACACAATTAAATA
>CCAG010006558.1:0-14141 GCA_001077435.1 Glossina morsitans morsitans | reverse complement strand
AAAAAAAAAAAAAAAAAAAAAAAAAAACAGAAAAATATGATTATTTACAATAAATGCACATGAAAGATATATAGAGAGAAGAATTCCATATATATATATATATATATATATATATATATCGATAGTCGATAAGAAGTTTTCATTGGACAAAAACAAAGGGGTTTCAATAAATTATACAATTTACAAAACGAATGCATACATAATATACACACTCTATATATATATATATATATATATATGAATATAAATACGCATACCTATGCAAATAAATTCGTGCAAATACCATTGAAATGTCTTCTTGTTCAAGTAGAAAATCGTATTAGTCAAAAATCGGATTATTAATGTAATCAATAAATGGAAAAGAACACTTGAAAGCATTAATACTTAACAACAAAGCAATAAAATCAACAACAGTGAGGGTGAAATTGATACGGACTCGCTCTATGGCAATAACATTGATGCCTAGTCATTGTGATGCATTGCTTGTTGCATTAACGCCCCAAGTATGGAAATATATTCATCGCTACGTTCCCTTTGTAACGCAAACAACAATGCAACAATCATTCGAGTTTCAATAAAGCGAACGCTTAAAGTTCAGCATAGATGAAAATGTTATTATAAAACTAAATGTTAAAATAGACAATTCAATGATGATTTCCTCAAGAGTTGTTAAAATAGACAATTCAATGATGATTTTCTCAAGAGTTGCACGTTTTTACTGATATTCTTACAAATAACCAAAAAAAAAAAAAAAAAAAAACAAAAAAACATTAAATGATTTTCATCTCTTTAACTGAGTAGATGAGTGTCCAAAATTCGTTCTAAGATCTCTTCAGATTACTTGCTTCTTTTAGGTTTTAATTTTTCTTTTTTTTTTTTCTCTTCGAAATGAAATTTTTGCAATCGATTACCCCATCGGGTTATTTAGAAAACACGCAAAAACAAAAAAAAAATGCATTTTTTTTAAATTTCAAAATTAGAAAATAAAAAAAAAAAAAATGCGATTAACAAGCGCTTATACTTCTCTAGTATGAAAGGAAGTAAGAACATTGCATTCACTTGGGAATGTAAATTTTGAAATCATTTTGAAAACAGTTTAGAAGTGGTTTACGTTGTTTTTATTTTATACCCTTGCATCACCGAAGACTGAAAGATGTCATATTCATTTCATCAAAACGCTTGCCACGGCCAGAAGTAGTCCCCTGGGACCCCCATAAAATTCTGAATCGTTTTAAGCATGTCCGTCCGTCCGTCTGTGTAATGCCTGTTGTAAACATTCTCCTGGCCAAGACTATCGACTTTAAATTTAGCCGAAACATTGCAAGTTCTTGCATGCAGGGAGAAAATGGTAAAAATGGGTCAAATCGATTGGAGGTCACGCCTGCAGTAAACCACGTAAACTAAGAACACCTCTGTTTTACAAAAGGAATAGAAAATAGGCTTTTGCTTATTACTCACAAACCACAACAGATAAAAATCTGCAATAGTTTGACTGTGTGTTCTATTTGACCGCGCCTAACCAATAAATCAAAATTTTATTCTTTTTCCACATCCAAAAGCTAGCTTCCTAAGCCCCATAAAGTATGTAAATGTTTAGCCAGTTTCAAATTCGGAATGCACCTAAAAGTGTCCGTCGTCGGTCCGATTGCCTGACAGTGTATTGATTGTAGTACACATTTTCCCGTGCGTAGAAATAAAAAAGCATATCGGCTACAAATTTGCAAAAGAGTTTGAAAATGGCTCGAACAGGGCAAAAAACACGCCTACAATATGTGCACGTCTATACAATCAAAACTGAGCACACGTTTGCACTCCGCGCCTTTTGCTTATTGCAATTGGCATTGCATGCGACAAATACGTGATACAAATTTCCATAGAATTATTCTGCACAAAAGGAAAGAAAACCACCAACCATGCCCACACAATTTAATGGACCATGCTTCGGTAAAGGAGAAACTTTGTAGCACTTTTTCATGAACAATAAAATTTAAAGACGTTGCTTTGATATTTTCAATGAATGATTTTAAGTCAAATATCTGTTATTTTGAATTTTTGGCATTTCGTTGATAAAACGATTTGCGCTATCGCTGAAGAATTTCTAAGATTTTTAAGCGGAAAAAGCGAAACCAAGAGATTAATTATTGCCGGTAGAGGGCAAATCGAAAGAGGTGATAATTTGCTTTCAATCCGATCGCATCCAAGGTATTAGTTTAGGTGGTGCCAACTTGGACTATGCTATCGCTTTGCAATTTCGTCCATCTTGAACGAAATTCGCCAATTATTTTCATACGCGATTTTGATTTTTTATCGCACATTTTCAATCGTGCGATTTGCCGATCGAAATTCGGTCCGTTCGATTTGTCACTTTTTATTCGTTTGCTACACAAATACTGAGCTGCTCTTTGACTCCCTTTAACTCCTTGAGCAAGTGATTTGAAACTGTGTCATAGTCAATATTTAATTTCGCAGCGATGTCACAAGATGGAGTGCGCCAAACGTCCCCAGTTTTTTTTTTTTTTTTTTTTTTGTTTATTTGCGTCGACTTTACGAACGATCAAAGCGAGTGTCGTTTTTGACATCGAAATTTCCAGAGCAGAAATGTACAAAATATAAGCATCTTCACCACAAACATCTAGAATTTTTTTCACAAGCCTACAAAGCGAACTTTATCACGTATTTCGTAGTGATATTCTCATTGATTGCAAATTTTTCCAGATTTTTATCTCATATGTAAAACCCGCTTGCTTTCGACTGAAGTAACATCACGACGCATATGCATCGTATCGTTTTTTTTTTTCTTTCTTTCATTCTTTCTTTCCCTAAATATCTATGCATTGGCATCTTTTCGATTTTTGACTTGACAATGAAAGTCGTCAGATGAAAACGAGGCATCGAGAAATATTGATAAATTAACTGAGGAACATGAATTGCTCACACGTTACCGACATGTGTGACGCTGTGTATGAGAAGTCGACTTGACACCGCATATGTCAGAGAAATAATCGAAAATTGGTCTCTAAGATCAACGGAAATTTTCATAGATTAAAGATCTGAGATAAGAGACGATCATAATAATGTTTATGGTGCGAGCAAAGTGGCGAGAAGTTTAAGTGCAAAGCAGTTTTCCAATCTCCATCTGTTTAAGCAGACGACATTAATCAAATAGTTTCCCGTTCGAAGCAACAGCTGAATGCAAGAGTTTGGAATATCGGCCGCTTGGACTGTTTCTCACTTAGCAATATTTCAAAAAAAAAAAACTCGGTCATATAATCAGTGAAGTCGATCAACAGTTCTGTCCTCTTTGCCTATTCATCTATTTCCTTCTCCATTATTATTATTATTATTGATGTTGTTATCGTTTATTATCCTCCTTTATATGATTATAGACTGCATTGTAAATTATCCGTTATTTAAAGGCTATTAATCACATTATTTTTAATCCTTACTAATTATTAATTAACGATAATTCCTTTTTTACTATTCATTGCATATTTTGCCAATATGATGTACATATGTATTGTATGTGTAAACAATTTTTGTGTAGATACATTTTTTCAAATCTTTATTTGTTTGTATTACGAGAAGGAATGCAAATTTTTGCACCCTACACCGCTTTGGTATGCTTATATATATAGTTTGTGGGGATATGTACAACGCTTAGGAAATCTTAAGATAAGTCGGCTTTATGTCAATGTAATCATGTCTGTCTGTCTGTCCGTGTATGCATCGATGGTTTCTTGTATTGGATGAACGCTCTTGCTGATGGTCTAAATCGAACCATTTCCACGATCACTTCCCCTATGAAAGGCTTACGCGAAAAAACTTTTCACACTAAAGAAAATGGTAAAAAAAAAAAAAAAAAATTTTATTGAAGCATATTAGATGAATTTGATTCGTCTCCCGTATGAATATTCTTCATTCAAAGGCAAGCCTTTATATGTGCAAACTAAACATAACCTCTAATATTTTATGTGCACTTGTGCAATAAACCAAATAGTTTAGGATATTTAATAGTCAATCTTGACTTTAGTTCATTCTGTTGTGGGTTATCTTGTAGGCAATACGAATTTAATGATCGTGCCGCGCGATGCAACAAAATGCAAAAGCTTAGCGTTTATGCACTTCTCCTCCCCGAGGGCAATGCCATGTATCATGGAACAATCACAATCATTGCAGTTTATAGGGAAAGCAAGGCATGACAAACGTCCGCTGTACGTCCTAAGGCTTAACTACGTTATGGGGCAAGCAGGCAGTAAGCATCTCATTGCCAAAGAAAAACCAAACTACGATAGCAGTGACGATAGTCTCGTTGACTTAACCTTTTTATGTCAACTTTAATTTTTTTTTTCTTCTTTATTCTTTGCATTCGCCAAAAACTTTTAATACTTTTAAGTGGTTTCGGATTTATATGAGAAATTTTTTGTTCTTAAAAAAATTTTAAAGTTTAAAACAATATAAAAAGCACCGGCTGTGTGCAAATAAGCATTACTTGAGTTAATATTTTAGAATAATTTTTGTCAAAAAGAAATAAATTATGATTTGTGCCCAAAAAAAAAAAGTGTGAATAACTTTGTTATAAAAATCACAGTTAAGAAAGAAGCGATACTCGCAATAGAACGAACTTCGAACAACCATCATAGCTCTACAATAAATAACGCAAAAGTGGCTTAATTGTGAATATGTTAGGATAAGAGTCGTCGCAATCTTGCCTCTGTATTTATCTATAGTGGGTTTGCGATCGTACGTCCTTACATGATTTGCAAGTTATTATACAGATATATATACGAAATGTTTCGGATCTCTTTCAATCTATTTATATTTGATGATGTTGTTCGGTTTATTTTCAAGCCCGATCGTCAGAGGAAATGTGCCAAGAACTAGTTCTTGATCGTAATGTTGAAAATATCAAAATATCGAGTTAGTTAATAAAGAAATAAACTGACTGATCGATGGACATTCCGCATTTCTATTGAATGCATGCATAAATTCATGGACATGCAGATTGAATGACGAGTGCATGCCCAGGAATCCTCCTCTTGAATTCTGCGACGCCACATGATAAGGAATTCTGTTCCTTATTTCATACTAAGGTAATTTTTCTCGATGTCCAATAAATCTATCGACGCCCGGGGACTCTATATGAAGAGGCCGGCGTGCGTATCAAAAGTACATTTTTCTTCTTCAAGAAGACTTTTTTCTACATAGTCACGCAGCTCTGAAGGTTCACTATGGGAAAGTTTTAGCATGACTTAATTCTTACCGGCCTAACAAGTAGTGACTGGAGTAAGACTATGGGTCGCGACTATGTCGACATTGAAAATTTGTAGGGACATGTGAAATAACTTGTGATCGGGAATATGCGGAAAATCCGCACATAAACCGCACAAAATCTGTACGCAGCTTACAGTGTTCACTTTCTTGGAGTCTCATGACGGCAGAGAAAATACAAAAGCGTTAGAAAAACGTTATTTTGCTCAGAGGGCATATACATTACGTCGTGATGTCACTTCAGAAGTAGTGCCGCCGGCTAGGTAGTGAGGATTGTCTTGCTACTTGAGGGGCGCTAGGTGACGCATCTTATTTAGTTCGAGTGTAATCGGGCATCTTGCGATTCGTGGAAACGTACTCTGCAGGTGTTTACATTAAACTCCGTTCCATTCAACGCCGCATGCATCCAAAATCTTCTTCTCTGCTTTTGTTCCTCAGACAACAATGTTAGCACCTATTTTGCAGTCTGTTAGATTTGAACTACGCGTTACCCGCTGTTCCCGGGAAAACTGTTGCTTAGTTCTAATTTTGCCCGTTGGGGAGCGTTGTACACACCATTACTATATTTATTTAACGTATTCCACATGTATGTTATATATATATTATATATATATATATATATGTATATACACATTCATTACATATCGTATGACTGTATTAGTTTGCTGCCAAGTTTTTGAATCGTTAGACGAAAAATTGTTGATATCTTTGTTATAAAAGCCAAAGTTAGAAAAGTTTTTCAATAACTTTGTACAAAACTTGCATATTCTTTTTCGTCGCCAGGACGTAACAGAGAGAGAAAATTGAGCCGAAAAAAAATGCAAGATGCTTCCTCTCGAAAACAGCCAGATAAAAACACAGGAACAGGAATATGATGTGAATACATATATATATATATATATATATATATATATATATATATATATATATATATATTTGTTTGCTTTTGTCGGCTTAAATTGTTCTGCAACTTTGCGATGAGTTGAATTCTGCACATATTTCGTTTCTACTCTTTTAGTATTTCTGTGTTATCCTTGTTTTTCCTGTTGCTGTTGTTATTAGTGTTGGCCGTCATCGCATACAACGCAGTAAATCACATCCTGCACTGTATGCGTATAAGCATTTTAAAAAGACTTTTTCTCCACATTTTCTTTTTTTTTTGCTGATTAGTTATATTTATTGTAAAAGTTGAGAGAGAGAGAGAGAGAGAGAGAGAGATGACTTTACATATTTGCTGTAATAGGTATAGAGTGGAAGGATTTTGGGAATTGTGTATACGACAAAAACTGCCGACATTTGTAAGCAGCTTTCATACTTACTACTCCAAGAGACAACTTGCGGCATTAGATTAGATAGGGTTAAGTCGCTCAAAAGGAAATCAACTCGCTTAGGACATAAGCGGGTTTCGTGTAATACCACAACAGGATATAATTGTGAATTCGCTTTATCTCAACTAACCAACTGGAATATTGATCTGGCACCGAGCAATGGTATCTTTTCCATTAAAAGCTTTTACTTTACTCAGCGTAATAAAGCAAAGTTAACTTTGTCAAGAGAGGCCACCTTTGCAGTTCAGCTTGTCATCCATAGTTCGCATAGTTCACATAGTTCATATATAGAGTAAACATAGATTTTAAATATAAAAATAAAAATCCCATAGAGAAGTTTCTCTGCAGCAATGTAGCATCAATGTAACCTATCGAAAAATGATTAATTTGTGCAAATTTTCAAGCGCCTTTTTTCAAGGTCATTGGAGTACGATATAGAGCTATGGGCAAAATGTATGACCAATATGCGAGTTAACTTGCGCAGATGTATCGAATATCGGAAATAGTTTTTTTCCTAAATTGGTAGCACTGTGACAAACATCTGAATGTCATGTTTCGGTTGCGCTGTGATTTTATTGAGCAACAAATTTGCATTAAATTTTATTTGCGAAATAAAATTTTTGATGCAAAAACGTTAACAATGTTGCAGGGGGCAGAATTTGTCGGAAAGAAATGTTAACAAGTCGTAGAAAAGAGTCGTACAAAGAAGGCCGAGAACCGGCTGAAGACGTAGAGCGTGACGTCCGTGACGGATGATCATCAACCTTTACCGGTGGTGGTCACGTGAAACAAATCAAAGTTTCGGTGTTCCAAACCCATCGATAAGCCATTAGGGACTTTGCTGTCATTATTGCCATTTCGAACGGATCAGTCAACCAGATTTTAAAAGATATTTTGGGCCAATGCCGATTGGTACCAAAAACTTTCGATTTCTTCGAAAACGAGCATCGCGCTAACATTGATGAGGAGATGATATCTAACTGTCAATCGCCCATGAAACGCATTATTACGGGAGGTAAGACTGGCGTCTACGCATACGACCCGGAAGCAGCGAATCAACCGAGCAAATATCGTGCATAAAGTGAGCCAAAACCGAACAAACCGCACCAAACTCGTTCAAGTATCAAAGTGATGTTAAGAGCCTTCTGTTGTGTGGGCAAGGCATATTAGTTGAGTGTTACGCGCCGTATGCTATTCGTAAAATGAGCATCACGATAAGTCGCCATCTTATACTGCGCTGGTTCCTCGAAGTCATTTCGTTAAAAACTCAACGCATACCCGTTTCATAACCAGCGCATTCACCTAACTTATCCCTATGTGATCTCTGGCTATTTCCTAAACATAAAAGACCATACCGGGGACCACGTTTGGACACTATTGAAGAGATACAAAATGGATTGCAGAAACCGTTGAAAGCCATTCCGGAAAGCGACTATAACAACTGTTTCGAGGACTGGAAAAGACATAGGCATAAAAAATTGAATGGTCATACTTTACAAAATGTTGTGGGCGTGGCTGATTCTATTTCCAGAATAAAGGTGGAAGTTTCTATCGTCTTTCTGTCGTTATTTATGAATAACAAGCAAAATCCGCGGAAAGCAAAAGTGTTCTCAATTTTTGTCGCATAGGCGTGTAGGTGTTGTAGGCGTGTTCTTTGAAAAGTTTAGATAACTTCCAAATTCTTTTGCAAACTTCTAGCCGATATCTTCATTTTCGCTTATTTACCATCGATACTACACAGTTGGGCAGAAGGATCGAGTGACAGACGGACATTTTTAGATGCATTTCGATTTTGAAACTAACCAAGAATTTGAAGAGAAGAAGAATTAAATTCCGATACACTATAAAATTGGGTAGGCATGGTTTATTTTTCCCATCGCTCATAGAATATACAGTCAAATTTTTGCAGATTTATCTGTTGTGGTTTGTAAGTAATGAGCACAATCTCAATTTTTTATTCCTTTTGAAACAGAGAGATGTTCTCAATTTACATGATACTGTAGGTATGTGTTTCGACCGATTTGACCCATTTTCAGTATCAACTTGCAATGTTTCTGCCAAATTGGAAATGAATGTTTACAATAGACGTTACACAGGCGGACGGACGGATATGATTAAATCGCTTCAGAATTTGTTGCGAATCAAAAATATATATTTCTAGAACGATCTTTAAGACTTCTTTCCGGGCATTGCGAACGTTCCGACAAAATGCACATAATATTTCTCAAGCACATAGTGCCTCTCATGCGTCAATGATAAATAAAAAAAAAGTTGAAAATTTAACGCAAATGTATTTTTTTACGGTTTTTCTTTCTTTTTTTTTTTTTTGATTTTTTCTAAACCACAAATATTTCTTAAAACATTGTTTAGCCCAAGGCTTTCGTGAATAAATCTTTGAAAATGATTATCGTTCAACTGAATGATTTTTGAGAAGATATTTTTTCGTTTTCCTTTTCATTATCTTCTCCAATTGGATTTAGTAAAGATTCGTACAAACTAAGTAGCCAGTTATCCTAAGTGTTTGAAAAATGTTGAATTTACCATTATTCGACCTTGTAGACCGTGTAGACCGTGTAGACCGTGTGAATCGCATGCTCTGATTAAGTGGTACATAGTTTAAACTAAATGACATTAAATTGTTGTTTAACAAGCAACACATGCACAAACAATTGATTTTTTGCAAAAAGGATAACGTGCATTGAAAATTTTTGTACACATACACATGTAACTTTGTAAATATTTTGCCTTTTTGTTGTATTTCTGATTTTCTGATTTGAACATGTTCGGTCGTTGACAAATGTCTGCATAAGTTGAAGGTAAAATGGATGAAAATTAAATGGATATTTGAAATTGTTAGTAGTAAGCATCCAAAGTGCGGATGCATTTCACTCAATTGCTGCATGCACACTGTACTTGAATTGCTTATGCGTTATAGAATCGTGTAAAGCTGTAGCGGATTTGTTGAATGAAAAATTGTCTTATGTAATTTTAGTGGCCATTACTTGGACAAACGCTCCGGAAAATCAATATCCTATATTGGGCGAAGTTTATGTGGTCAAATGTGAGGTGAAGGCAGATCCGAATCCCACCATAGATTGGCTAAGAAATGGTGATCAGGTAAGTAATATTAGATCGCTCT
This sequence comes from Glossina morsitans morsitans, assembly GCA_001077435.1. Lineage (NCBI taxonomy): Eukaryota > Metazoa > Arthropoda > Insecta > Diptera > Glossinidae > Glossina > Glossina morsitans. Next base: position 4,406 of record CCAG010006558.1, on the reverse strand, counting down.
CTAAGTGTGCACAAGCGTTCTTATCATTTACTTATCACTTTTCGGCATCTTAGATACGAACTGGCGATAAGTATGTTGTTCAAACTCACGGTTTGTTGATACGTGACGTACAGGAATCGGATGATGGTATTTACACATGTCGAGCAGCAGTAATTGAAACCGGCGAACTATTAGAACGTACTATACGCGTCGAGGTCTATAGCCGTCCTGTTATTACTTATTTACCTATCACATTGGAAGCTACAGAGGGTCAACCCTTTGCTGCTAATTGCACGGCCACTGGCAAACCGAAACCAGAAATATCGTGGATTAAAGATGCAGCCCAGCAAAATGTAGCGAATGCTGACCGTTTCAACGTGAACCCGTTAACAGGACTTTTGACCATTAATGCTGTGACTCAAGATGATTATGGCACATACACATGCATAGCAAAGAATGACGCCGGCGTGGTAGATCAAAAGACAAAATTGAATGTGTTAGTTAGACCCTCCATCTATGAAATGTATAACGTGACGGGAGTGAGCCAAAAGGAGATCGCTCTTACCTGTCGCGCTAAAGGACGACCAGCTCCCGAGATAACCTTCCGCCGTTGGGGTACAGAGGATGAGTTCGCTGCTGGAGTTCAAGTGGACGATGATCGTATTGTTCTAGAGCAGCACTTCGATGAGGATAGGGGTGAAAGTTCGGGTACTTTGCGTATATCACGTTCTATGCGTTCAGATGATGGCTTATACCAATGTTTGGCTCGTAATAAGGGCGACACCGCCTATAAGACGGGACATATAACCATAGAATTCCCTCCAGACTTTACACATATGAAAGATCTACCTCCAATATTTAGCTGGGACGAGCGTAAAGCAAACTTAAGTTGCTTAGCTATGGGTATACCAAATGCGACTATTGAATGGCGTTGGAGTGGTAAGCCCATCAAAGAGATATTAGACAAGAATTTGCAGCAAGTGGGCAACGGGCCGCGCAGTGATTTGATAGTACACCCTGTTGCGCGTCATTATTATTCAGTATATAAATGCGTGGCTACAAACATTCACGGCGTAGCCGAGCAGGATATACAATTAAAAGAAGCTCGCGTACCCGAATTGATAGCGGCGGCTATACCTAAACAATTAACAGCAACTACTATTACTTTCGATATAAGAGGGCCTTCCGCTGAGCTTGGATTGCCCATTACGGCCTTCGCTGTACAATACAAGGAAGCACTGAATCCCGACTGGTCGACAGCTCTAAATCGTACCTGGTCTCCCGAGTCGCCATATATTGTAGAAAGCCTGAAGCCACAAACCTCCTACAATTTTCGATTTGCAGCACGCAACGCTGTTGGTTTAGGTAGCTGGGGCGTTAATCTTCAACAATCTACTCCTCGACGTTCCGCGCCAGAAGAGCCTAAGCCCTTGCACTCACCTGTACAAAATGATCAAGAAGAGCCCGTTGTCGTCTCGCCCTATTCCGATCATTTCGAATTGAGATGGAGCGTCCCAGCCGATAATGGTGAACCAATTGATTTCTATCAAGTGAAATATTGCCCGGTAAGTTTCATATCAAACTAAAAGTTTCTCTCATCAACGAATCAAATTTTTATATGCAAAACTGAAAGTAAGAATTTTCTCCTTAACAATTGTTTTTTTTTTTTGTGTTCTTTTTTTTTTTGTTTTTCCCTTCTTTGCAAATAATGAAAAGGGTGTCAAAATGGCTGGTACTTGGCATGAATTAGAAAATCAATGTGTCTCGGTCGATGTGGTTGAGAGTACCGCCTATGAAATGTCACATCTTAGCGGCAACACGTACTATCGCATTGAATTGAGGGCACACAATGTCATTGGATTCTCGTCGCCTGCGTCCATAATTATGAAAACAACACGAGGTGAGTCCGATTCTGCTAATAATAATCTTGGAACCCTATTGTATACGGCCGGCCTCAATTCGGCCGCCGCCTCATCAACAATACATTCAACACACACAAACTATATAACACTACTCATCACCACTATCACCTCCACCACCATCATAGCCGCTATCACCACAAAAACCACAACAACTGTCATGGCTATAGCAACAACAGCGTGCCTAACATTATTAAGTCTTTTAGCCACAATGATAGCTTAAAGAAGTTACAAAGTTTAAAAAAAAAAAAAAAAAAAAAAAAAATTAAAAATTACAAAAAAAAAGATTATCTCAACGTGAACAACCAATTGATCGAAAACAAAAAAAAGAGCAAAAAATCGGGTATATTTGCCAAGCTTTTCTTTCTAAAATTTCAAAAATAGTTTACATTGGGCTACAAAATTTTTTACAGTGTATTTTGTTTAGCATTTGTTTTTATTTCTCTTGTATTGTTTTCATCATTCCGTTTCTCTTGGCTTTTTTTATTTTATTTTTTTTTTTTGTTGTACATTTTCTTTTCTCTTTCTTTTCTCTCTCTCTTTCTCACCTTCCCTTTCGCTTTTACTGCATGTTTAATTTTTGTGCAATTTTTCTCTCTGTATGTAGACGAATTATTTTAGTAAAATAAGAAAAAAAGTAAAGAAAAATTCCGTTTTTAAATTATATTTAAAAAATTCTTTTCAAGCACGAACCAACCAAAGAAAAATAAATGCTTTTATTATTTTTCATAATTCAAAAAATAAAAAAACAAATTCAAATTATTTGCAATAAATTTTTAAATGCATTAATTTTCTTAATTTTTTCAATCATTTTTTAAACTTCGCTTAAATATTGCGTTAATATTGTTTTTATTTATTTATTTTTTTTTTTTCTATAATTTTTCTTAAATAATTTTATTTAGAAGAAATTCGTAAATATTTTATAAAATGTTTTTAAGTCTTATTATGAATTCCAATAAGAATATTTGCACACAAAAGACTCTTTGCTGGTATGAAATATAATGGATGACCCAATTCCATGCTTCCGCGCCCACGCCCACGTCCTCGCTCCCGCCTTACCAGAGTACAAAGAAACGATATGCCTCTCGCGATACGATACGTTTCCGATTATTTAAAATGTTACTTTCTTACGCAAGCAAGACATTTGACTCTGTAACCAAAGGGATCCCAAGGCATTCAAATTCCGTTTGATCCTTTTTCCTTCTTTTCTTTCACACCATCCATCTTGCATTTACAGGTCTTATCCCAAGCTACGACAACGTCTTCTTTTTAATTATTTACTTAATATCAGAAATCATTCACAATTACAAAGGAAGAGTAAAAAAAAGAAACCTCTTCGCTCTTGAGCCGAATAGATTTATATGATAATTTGGTCAGGACAAGTGAAATTGGAATCAAAAGTTGTAATTTATACTTCCGTTAATATAGCAGAGATTTATAGCCATAGAGTGTGTTAAGAAAATTATCCAGACGTTAAAAGTCACAAGTTTGTCACAAAAATGTCTTTTATGTGCTTTTCATAGCTTGACAATCTTGCTTTAACATATAACATAGCACACATTACGGAGGGTTATACGTGTGTGACTGTCGCTCCGAGAAATTCAAGTTTAGATCACAAAATCACCAAAATCTAAAGACAAGAGAATACAATCAGTCACAAGATCTTATGACCATAGCACGGCTATACGGAAGTAAAACAATATTTTGATGAGGACATAATGTTAACCAAAGGCACCAATATGTAAAATCGCATCTCATCACACTATGTTTTCAAAAATTTTGAAATATTTCCACCATTTGTGAAAGCATTTAAAATCCGATAATTTCACTTAGCAATGAAACCATGGCCTGGCTGGGTCTATATTAGAAACGATTTCGCGATAAAAGTCTTCATTTTCTCTCTAACGATTCAGGTCGAAAGCGTTAAAGTTACGCTGAGTAAGTTAAATGTATGACTTTCTCTTCTTGATTCAAAGTCATCGTACGTCCCGGCAGACTTAAAATCTTTATGCATAACATGTGCAGAAGTAGTTATCAGCCTGCAATCGACGGATTCAAGTTATCGTCAACGTTTATCCCCCTTTTCACTTTCTTTTTCTCTCTGTCTCTCTCTTTCTCTCTCTCCCTCTCCTTCCCTTTCCCACCCCTCTATTTTCCACTCGACTCCACTGACTTCTATTGGCTCGGGAACTTTACGATATGTTTCAAGTACGACCGCAAAATAATATTGTCATAAGGAGAGGGAGAGAGAGAGAAAGAGAGAGAGAGAGAGTGCAAATTTTAATAAAGTATATTAATAATTACTGAAGCACTACTGAAGCGTGTACCGTAACCGATTTATAAGGACGAAGAAAGAAATGTTGATAGGAAAAAAGGCGACCCGACGCGACATAACCTCAAAAAAAGCAAACCTGTATTGTCCGCCCTTATATATTAGGAGTCTTTGCACTTCAATACTTCATATATGTACATATATATATATATGAAGTATTGAAGTGCAAAGACTCC
>CCAG010006555.1:0-39513 GCA_001077435.1 Glossina morsitans morsitans | reverse complement strand
CCACAAAAATAAATCTTACGGAGTTTGGATCATGTAGACGTATTTTTTAGATATCACCCATTATATGTCAAAAAGGCCTTTTTGCTAGTGTTTTATGATGAAAACTTGGTCGTGATAGTAATGCGGACTTTTATGAGAAGTATGCCGTCACATGAAAATAATGTATGTGTAATTATTGGGTATCTGATGATCAGCCTTGTCCGGCTATAATGTTCTTACTTGTTTTGTTTACACTTGACATAACTCTAAAACAATTTTAAACAATGAAAATATTTCGACTTTATAAATAAAAGATAATATGGCAATCGTAAAGCGGATAGAGCAGCATTGGCTAATAAAACTTTATTGAAGGCGCTTTGTTGATTAGCAAATAGAGGACAAACAGTCCAAATAACGTCGCCAATACACGCCTTGCCCACATAGTGGAATAGACTTTATGACCTTTGAAATAATCAATCATTGCTTGCGATTGTTGCGTAAGTGGAGGAGTGGACGATGGCATCGACTCGGGCAAGTTGAATTGCTTAAATGCTTCCGTTTTGTGGCCATTAGTATATGACGTTGTATAGATCCGCCCTCAATTGACAAAAGAAGTCGTCACTTTCTACTTTAAGCTGAAAGCAATAAACGTTTCTTGGCATCTTAAACAGCGTTCTAAGTGTTGCAAATTCGAAAGTCGTCTAAGTGCGCCCTCTCAATGACACGATGCTAATAAGCATTACTTTCGAAATGTTTCACAAAGAAATATTATTTCACACATTCCCCCCTCTTTTTTCCTAACAGCATTAATGGTTTCGACATAACTGACGATAGGTGTAAATGTATTCGATTTAAACTAAACTCAATCACGTATAACATCTTTCATGATTTTTACTCAATTTCCAATTTTGTAACGAACAATACAAAGATTCAGTGAAAAGTTGTTTTGTTCATTTGTTATTTGCAGCTTTGTTTGTAATGGCGTAAAAGATGAATTGTTCGTGACTATGAAACTGAAACACTTATTTGAAAATATACAATACGTAGGAGTATGCATAGCAATATTTAAAACTTTCTTTCTCTTATCATGATCTTTGAAACAAAAAGGCACAGACAGGGACGCACAGACAGTCAACTCAGCATTTTGTGATGATGTGTAAATAAAAAGTATTGAGCTTAATAAGAAAGACATTGTCACTTTAATTCTAAACGTAAATGCACTTGAATATCAGGTGCCCTCGTTAGACTTCAATCTTCTCAGTGGATAAAGACTGTCTTTGATAACCTAATACATTTTGTAAGATTTCGAATAAGTCCTTCCGTACTTCCGTGTCAAGATTTCTGCCAATAAAACTAGGGAGTAGTAGGGAGAGAAGACTAGGGAGCTGTTTCCAAAAAGTGAGTCACAAACTGATGGAATACAAAGTGCGTTTTTTAATAAACGTATCTAAGTGAACTTGCCTTGAATGACTCAAAATAGGAAAATGACTTAAGTAATGAAAACTTTTCTATTATTCACTTGCGTATTGTAAACGAGCGAGGAAATTAATGGCACCTCATTAGCAACAATTACGAGGGATAAATATTTGTTTTTGAACTTAATATTACAAAACACTTGAATATTTTAACATTCAATCGATTCGTTTTGGGTAAATGAAAATAAACATTTTAAAGTTTGTTGCCCCCTCACAACCGTTCTTGAAAGCAGTAAGAAAAGCTTTATTAAAATTTTATACCATTTATGCGCTGAATTTCAGGAAACGTGTGTTTAACTATCTAGAGAAGGAGAGAGAGAGGGAGTGAGTGAGAGAGGGAGTGAGTGAGAGAGAGGGGGGGGGGGGGGCGAAGAATCCAAAAATGCTCCCCTATTGAATGCATTTATTCTTTATCTTTATATGAAAACAAACAATTCGTCGAATGAGTTTTTTTATTAATCGAATGTCGTTCGAATTATTTGCGCTCTGAAAAAAAAATTCATCTATGTATTATTATTAGTTGTATTCAATTTAAAATATTGCATATTCCAGTTTCTTACATGTTTTACTTTTTTCTTTTTTTTTTTTTTTTTTTATATAATTATGATAAACAAACAAACGAAAATGCAAAATATTCTCGTAGACAATAACCATTCATTGAGTATATGTTCGACTTTACAAATATAATAGAGAGCAAGCAGCACGTAATATTTTATATGAATGCACGTACATAGATATACTTAACTAAAATGAATGCATATACAAGTGCATTGTGCACACATGTACATATTATAAAAAGCAACAACAACAGGCAGACAGACAGACAAATCAAAGTACACACTTGGATGGATACATGCGCAGAACAAAATAAAAAAAAAAAAAAGTAAAATAATAAATTAACAAAACATGGGTAGTGTTTAGTTACCTATTACAGTAATAATGATAGTGATTGTTATTGAAAAAGGTGAGAAGAGTTTTTCTATTAATTTAACAATAATTTTAAATATGTATATACATATGAGCAGTTGTTAACACAGATTTGATGAAAGTTATTTAGATTCGCACGCTATAACGCCTTGCCTTTAACGATTCCAACTATTAGCAAAAACAAAGTCCATGTAGGATATTTGGACTTGGCGTTCCCTCTAGTGTCAGGAATAATTGTCAGTCGGTACTTTTAGCAAAATTTTTAAATGCAGAATCGATACAATTCTTAGTCACTTGTGCTTATTGTGAAGCATTAGTGAAATCTCAATTACTCAAGGACTGAGAAGTTTCTTTCAAAGAATTTCACCGAAATCAGTTATAACGAAGTTTTGATAACGTATACAAAAACGAATTCGAACAGATCTAAATAAATGTAAATACATTACAGACGTAGACTCCGAAAACGGAAGAAAAACTGGTCGTCTTAAGAGATTTACGGACCCATGTCATCCTTTAATTAAAAGTTCATCAGCAGCTTTGTTATGAGCTCCATTTGCATCTCTTAGACGACGTAGCCAGCCTTTGCGGTCATATATGTACAATAAAAAGAAAGTTAAGTATATAATCCCCAAACTTTTCTCTAAATCCTTGTCCAAATCCATTCTCGTTAAATTCGCCCTTATTCCATCTACTTGCTTAGAGTCACTTTTTAGCTTACGGTAATACGTTTCGAAATAAGTTATTTTATAATTTCGTTGATCATCAATGGATTTCAAATCGGCTCATAAAGCTCGTCGCCCATAAGGCCACACTTTATAAGGCATAACACACGAAGTTGTCTAATAATTACGCTTGAAACGAGAAAGCCTATAACTGATTAGGATCGACTGATTAGGAAATAACTTCTAGATAGCAAACAACCAAAATTACATGCAACTGTGGCAGAATCCCCAAGGATAGTATCCATGATTTGTCCACCGTTTCAACACTTCTTCATTTCCACAAGAGTAATAATTTTTCTCTATGACACCCCGTTTGAAAAGAGATTACATTTCTCGCTCTATTACAGGCTAACCCAAGGCGAACCATGCTTTGTTAAACACCACCGTTCAAGAACTTACCGCGTTAACTATAAATAAAATTATTAATCAACAGATTACTGAAAGACTTGATTTTAGATTCGCTCTCCTTACTTAAACTGTCTTTCCTTAAACTTTTATGAAGACAGTATTTAATATGTCCTGACGTAGGCCGCCTACTCATCTCGATGTGGAATTTTTAAGTTTTACTTATTTCATAACGCCTGCTTGAATAATGTGTATATTCGTTTAAGCAAACGACACACATAAATTCCTAAGTTTGTTTAGTAGGTCGTGTTCATGGTCTCCAAGTTACCTTGTCATGTATAGCGGAATAATTTATTTTGACTTAATTGTAAAACTAAACTTATACACTTTTTGCATATATATATATGGAGTTATTGTAATTTTTTAAACACCAGCCACACTCTAGAAAACTATTTAAAAACTATTTTTGCATATTTTCATTTTTTTCTATATAATTAAAATACAGAAAATATAGCGCGATCAGCATTTTTTTTTTTTTCCATTAAAAAATTACGTAAATTTTTTGCTCAGCACAAACAATAATAAAGTTTTGCATGCGTACCCACCACTATATCGCAGAGAGTAATAATTTATCATGTTACTTGTAACGCGTAAGGCGCGTCTCTATCTATAAATTTTATGGAATCCTCAATGCGCATGCCAGCAAAATCGATTCGTCTTTCAAGAAGTTCTAATAAAGAAATACACAAAAAATCTATTCGACGATCTTTCCGTCTATATATCTATATATCACTAAACGTCACTACAGAAAAAGAGCACTTACCTTCAAATCCGTAATTCCTTTACAAAGTAAACGCGTTTTGGTTTAAGTTCATTTTGTGTAAGAAAGATTAAAAATACTTTACAACCGAAGAAATGTTTTTTGTTTGGACAGACAATAATTGCTTTTTTAAAAACATAGTTAATTCACTAACAGCTTGTCACGGGAAACGGAATTACCTTTGAACGCCTATATATATATAAAACGGAATATAATGTTTTATAATCGAAAAGATTTACAGTCATGACCGAGATATCAATTAAATGGCGGGTACTATAATATTCGGCACGAACCGAATTCAAAGTGTCTTTTATTAAATTTACTTATTCTTAAAAAATACAAACATCTCATAAACTCTACACATTGCACAAACACATTCGCATAGAAGCACACATCGCACATACCCACACTGTTACTCGAATAAGTCAAATGACTTTTAAACTTGTACTTTACAAATTAATTCATTAACCAAAATATTGGAAATGCGTAATATTGTCGTTGCCAAGAACTACTACTAAATAGTTTACATTCGTCGCAATCGTAATAAACAAAAGAAAAAGAACGGAACTTCAACTTTTCTTCCTTTTTTCCGCCCAGAAACAACTCCAAGCGAAAATAGCAACTGAATGATACGATTGAGAGGAGATTTCTTTGAACTCTTATTTGGCATCATTTATTCACATATTGCTGGCATTGTTATTGCAAAACTTTGTTTTACTCTCAGAGATTCTCTTGAGTACCCTACTTGGCATCATTTATTCACATACGATTGTAAACTGCCTCTTCGTAAAGGTGATCGCTCAACCCACTTAATGGCTTATGACGTATTTCTCTCCTTCTCCCTAATTGCACGCTCGTATATACAAAAGCAGCGTTGCCATAACTAACAATACTTTTGTATAAAAGACTGTAGCTATTTGCAGCATTTTTCCAATTCGATATAATAAATAATATAAAAAATATAAATAATGAGCTGACATTCAGTCTTTTTAAATTACAAAAATAAGTGGACTATTAAAGCTATTTCTATTATAATATCTTCAACAAACTAAGCAAAAGAAAAAATGATTTAAAAAAAAAAGCGCGAAGCTCTCCCAGCTCGAAGTAAATTTAACAGTACGGTATAAAATTGTTAAAAATATATGTCTTTTAGTTATTTATCCATTTCCAAACGATGGTTTAGAATTGTTATGCAAGTAAAATAGATAGCAATGATATATGGGATGTTACCACTTTTGCAAAACCATTCCTTATTTCCAGTTGTTAACTTGTGTTTAAAATTTCATATGTGTAATAGAATTGTTTGCGATCCACGCAACAGCGAGTGCACACCTTTAAGATAAGAAATAACTGCATTTGACTATTCTAATGAAACTAAAGCCAGCTAATGAAAAGATCTAAAAGAGAATTTGAAAAAAAAGGTCATTGCTTTTAAAATTACATAGGAATGAGGAACATAACAGCTTTCTGTTTGAAATATGATATAATCATAGAATGAATAACAATAACTGAACATAACAGTTCACAAGTGCATCTTCTTCCGTCATTTGACTTTTAATGCAAACGTTATTCTAATTTTTATACGAGGCATACTTTTATAAAATTAAAAAATTCAATACAAATTCATTTCCGAAATGATTCATATTTTTACCCACGCCTGCTTAAATGTGCGTCCGCACATTTTCATGAAGTCATCATGATTAAGTCATTGCACCATCAATGTATGTTTTTGACGTAAGATTTAAATGTCTGGTCTTCTTTTATAATCAGTTCAAAGTCCGAAACATTTATCAATATAATATCTTAACGATCGTAGAATATGACGTTGCACTTAAATTACCGTGAGAAACATTTTGAGAAGCACGTGTCTAAACAATTAGTAGTAATTTATTCCCTTTTGTAAAGCCGTTCAATACGTAGCTCACAATAAGAAGACATGTTTGCAATCTACGATTTCAAAATAAATCTTATTTATATTCAAGAGAAATCTAATTTCTTTTTGTGGGTGGTCCTTGGAACCTTGGCCCTTTACGCGAAGCTTATCAAATTTGAATTTAAATTTTGTATTATTTTTTAAAGTCATTGGAAACGGTTTCACTGGAGACGTGGACGCACGTTAAAAATTAGAATACAACCGACACTACTCGCATTTGGTCAACACGAAAGTAAAATGTAAAATTTTTCTTATTTCTTTTCGGTTGACAAAATGAAATCGAAGAGTGAGTTTACAAGTGTTTTAATTCTGGTTCTAATAGCTAGTCCTTTTTCTTCATTTGGTACGAAAATACGAAAATTTACATATCTCTTGTCGTCCTCGTCAGTTAAGATATTCTGTACCAATGATTATGAATTTTATTAATCAATTGTGTATCAGTATAAGAATTCCTAGATTTCATTTCTCAAACTATCCGTTGTTATCTCGTAGTACACAAATATTCGACTCAAACGCAAATATACTTTCATCTCTATTCACGAACAATAAAAAATTGAAGGCCAAACTTTACTTATGCATAAGCCAGATTAGCAGTTGATTGCCGACATTTTAAAACAATTCATTAGGTTTTTCCCTTTGTATGAATAATAAAGAATTCAAACCGAAATGGAAAACTGACTTTCGAAGAAATCTTCATGAATTCTAATAATAGGCATTAATTAAATGGTTTTTCCGTATATATAGGATCTTTAAGTAGAAATTCTTATTACATTTTGTTCATACAATAGAACTATTGTCTCAAGAGCTCTGCGGTAAGCGGCTTCATTCTACTGAGATCAAACAATATTCATATCCATAGCCTTAAATTTAAAGCCACAAAAGTCAGTCAATAGCATCCGGTAATCGATCCGATGATCAATTAAATCAGAGACATTTTCGAAAGAGTTTGGTCCGAATACGCCATCTGCCATAAAACTACAACATACTTCTTATGATTAGAGATGTTTTTCGACCACTTCTCGTGAGAAATCATTGTCCATTGTTCATACGTTTCCAGCACGAATGTGCGGGCATGAATCAGTCCCCTGCGTGAAAACCGTATAGTTCTATTCAAAAGCGGCATTTTTGGTTGAAAGATCCATATTTACTTTACACTATTGCTTGCAAGAAATTTCACATATGTCAACTTTAATTAGCTTACTCAGGAAGCAGTAATTTGCTTATTACACATTTTTATTATAAAAATATTATCGACGTTTTCGAAAAATAAGACAAACACTAATGTACACCTACACATAATAAAAAATAAATATATATTCGATTATTAAACCCAAGACATTTTGTGATAGAGTTAGCGCAATGAGCTAAGCGCTTATGCCAGTGGTTTATGTACATGTACAGCCGGCGTGTCTAAAGCGTACGCCGGTTCGTATCTCGCGAAAGGGAAGAATAAAAAAAACTTTTATGTGTGTTTTTGTTTGAATCAATATTTAAAGCAATGTGCATGTCGTGTTTTTGTTCGAAGTGATGTGTTTTGCTATGTGTGCGTGGTACGATTTGCAATGGCATGATGGTCCTGCTACTGTTTGTGATAGTCGGAACATTTCCAAGCAAAATCGTAGATTAAGGAAGGGTTTCTCTTTCCTGTGATTGCTCTTAAGTTGCTAATATTTACTAAATAAATAATAGTGTTGCTGAGCGATTATTGGACATTTTTCTTCTCATTCTTTGGAAGAATCTTACACAAAACACCCGACACAGCAACCAACCGCGTTCTTCATCTGCTAATTACATGCAGACATGCAAGCGTATTTCCAATTTCTTTTTCTTCCAAAAAAAAAGGAAAATCGGAAAGTTGATACCGTCCCGCTTGTATTAAGTAGATAACCGACCGTTCGTTGCAGGGCGCATCCTCTCCTCATGTTCGACGTTTAGCCGAGAACCGCTCAATACAATCAATGTTGGATGGAAACAAAAGTATTATAAAGCCTTCAAACACGATGTAAGGGGAGATCTGATACGTCTTTATTTATTGAAAAACTACGCCATTTTTATGTATATTCCTGGGATGGCTGGTGAGGGTCTCTCAAGTGTAGTGGCTTTTGCAATGTAAAGAGTCTGCATATTTATTATGTTTTAATGCTTTTTCACTTCATTACGTTTTATTTATTATAAATATATTCGAAATTCTTATCCGTTCCGCTTTTTGGTTTCTTTCTAATTTTAGCCACGACAAATTTCGTTGGGAAATTTACGCAAAGTGTAAGACGTATCGTGCAAGATGTTAAGGATGAAGGAGCTCCAAGTAAAATGCATGCTTTCATTTAATGTGTACTCCTCCTCTCCAACTATTCTCCTTTTTTTATAATTTTTTTTTTTTACTTATTTTATATAAAATCAGGTGGTATGAGTCGTGAAGAAGTCATTGAGACTAATGAGAGACTGAGGAATTTGCGCATACGTTTAGAGGAATCCTATGACACTGCTAAAAAAGCTTTAATTACTCTGATGAACAAATATGGCGATTCAAAGAGTCAACGCAATGTGTTCCAACGTTATCCGATGCTTAAGCTTATGATAAAGGTGAATAAGCGTTTTAATGAATGTTTTTTTTTATTTTGTTTTTCATTTCTACTTATCGTCATTGTCTTTAAATCTTTGTTTTATTAAGGATGTCATACGTCTGGAAACGCAATATTGGACTTTAATTGATATTCCACGGCAAGAGAAACAGGAAACTGTACCTTCTTATGTTATGCGAGCCTGCGCCATTATGGAGAAGACTCAAAAGTCGGGTGAAGGTGTTAAAACGTCGGCTAAATTAGCCGAAGAAGCTGCCGAGAAACGTGAACGTTTAGAAAGATTAGATAGTAAGTTTTTTTGTTTTTTTGTTAAGATAAGGGATTTGTTCTTGTTTATGTTTACTCAGCGAAGAGTTAACTGACACACGTCCGACTGTAAGTGAGTTATTAAAGACCTGCACTTTAACGAAAGGAAATGATTAACATATACATCACTAAGAGAAGGCAGCAATAATAAAAATGCGTGGATATCAATGAATTGAGTTCAGCTTAATGATTTAATTACAGAGCGTAAGCCAAATCAAGCCCACAAGTTAGAAATCAAAGTAATCTATAATTATAGGGCGAGCAAATATCCGTTACACCGGTAAGCAAGCGAATTACAATGCGTTACTCTCGTCTGTCGTTCCGTTTCCGTTAGCACATTAAAGTCCCTTAGGAGCGTTCAACGTAATAAATGAATGCTTGAAATCAATGCGTGAAATTCGTAACCATCTAAGGAAACTTTGTTGTTTCGTCAGTTCCTCTATTAACTGTTACATTACAACTTTCAAAACTAATAAAATGAAATGAAAAGCCCAAGCTTGAGATGTATAAAACTCAACCACTTTTACAGCACTAGTAATTGCGAATGAGTATTACTTGTCCATAACTTGAAAGAAAATCAACATGATATGCACTAAGCGGCTCTGAATTTAAAATCCTTCTCACAGGCGGGAATCGTGTAAAAGTTTGCCTATAAAGCAAGTAAAATGGATACAAAATTATGATCTTGTGAATGTATACAAAACCCAGAAGGTCTTGGGATAGACCCATCTTTTATTACATCGATCATTTCAGAATAACTTGCTGAATCGATCTAAGTTTGTCTGTCCATCTGTCTGTCGGTCTTGTTTTCTTGTCTTTAACCCACAAGTCGCAATTTTTGAGATATTTTGATGAAATTTGGTACGCCGACTTGTTTTGACCCAAGGATGAACGCTACTCAACACTATTGGTTCCCATCGGACCACTTTTGCGCCCGCAAACAATCATTATATGAATAATTGTAGAGTGATGTAGGATAGTAAAGCCAGGACCGTGACCCACTATAGTATTTTGCTTTCGTTTCAAGTTAAATATCTGAAAACTTAATACAGAAATACGATCAATACGCTTCGCGAATGCAGTTATTTATGATTTTTATTATTTATCTTTATCGTAGTTAATAATTGTTTCTCATCCCTTTCATGCTTTCTTTCCAGCTATGACCACAGCCCAAATTGAACATGAAAACACTCAATTGATTAACGATTTGTATCGATTGTTGAAAAAATATTTGGGTCTAAGGCATTTGATAAGAGTTCTGAAGGTATAAAATTATAATATATATATATCTATATACATATATATATACTACTACTAAATCCTTTTTTTTTTTCATTTCGCATGGTTGTAATGACTAATTTAATTGAAATGAATGCGTTTGTGCAGGAAGAGTATGGCAGCTCAAAATTATATCCCATTTTTCCACGTTACACTATGCTTAAGGATATGATTAAAGGTATTATGCACGATCCCGATTATATGGAAGTATGTCATGAAATCAACAACTGAATTCACTTAAACGGTACGTGTCGTCAAATAACATGAGAACAAATACATGTAAAATATATTTAGTAAAAATAACAGAAACACGCACACAAAGGACAAAGAGTTAGTACGTATAAAACTAAAGGAGAAAACGAAACAAACGAAAAAAAAAAACAAGAAATTAAAAAAAAAAAATATATATATATATAAGCATCGGATAAATATTTTGCAATAAACTTCCTAAAGTTTAGCAAGGATTTCATTTTGATGTTCTTCCTTAACACGATGTGCACACGGAACACAACTAAATATAAAACATTGTTGCGCTTAGCTAGATAAAAATTCTTTAGCAAATTGTTCGAAACTATATATAAAGAAATTTTTTTTTCATTTTTTTTATTTTTTTTTTTTTATGAAAACTATATAGATTTTCAAGCAGCTCTAAACTAATAGAAATACCAGGAATATATTATATATAGTGAAAATTAAGCCCACCATTTAATCGTATAATAATATTAATAATAATAATAACATAACATAATAATGAGAAGAGAAATTTAAAACACGTAGACAAGATTTTAAATACGAAAAAAAAAAAGAATTTAACTTAATATCGACCCATAATTTATATTAAAGAATTTGATAATTAAATCCATAAATACTTCGTGTTTGCAACAGCGTGCGTGCTTGCGTATACTCTGATAACATGCACATGCATGTTGTAAAGAAAGATTGATGGATATATAGTAAAACATCAGTATGTAGTGAAACCCGACACATAAATAACTGAAAAAGAAATCATAAATTGTTAGTAAAGCAATATTTCAATTGGTATACAATGATGGATCTACGTTCCATCCATGGACGATGCGTTTTGAAGAGTTTAGAAAACAACAGCGTTTTTACTTTCGCTTCGACTCTATTCCAGCAAAGTGAAGAACTAACTCGCTATAAAACAAATGTATGCATGAACTGTTCATGAAGAACATTTAGCCTTGGAATTATTAAATTCTTTAAACAATAAATGATAGACAGAAAATCATAGCTATTTTTATACCCATCACGGAAGCATGTGGGGTACGTTTATTTTATCAAAATATTTGCAACGCCCGGAACGAAACTTTAGAGACCGCACAAAATATATATACATTCTTGACCAATATCAAATTCTGAAGCGATCCACCCATCTGAATGAAGCACCCATCCGCTCTTCCGTGAGTCTATGTTATGTTTTTTGTAATCGTTCTCCTCGACAAAATCTTGGCGAGTTTCTTGTTCGGGATGCACCAAAGCATGTCCCTCTGTTCAATTGTTTTGTGTCTGTGTTAAGCATTCTGCTATTCGCCAAAAAGAACATATCGCTGATACATTTGCGAAAGAATTTGAAAATGATCCAAACCGGTCAAGCGGTATGTAACAAAAGCTGTGAATACCTTTGCTTTCCATGTTATTTGCTTGTCACTCATAGCGTACAACACATACATCATACTTTCTTTCTGAAAATAGAAAAAATTAGCCGAGCCCACCTGTTATTATTATGGAGCATGAAAATTGGGTTGTGTTCCTTTTTCTTGCTGTTTTTAGGATAACGGTGATGGATATAAAAAAATACGGTCACGATCATATGCAATTTTCTTACTTGTTGTCGCTTATGTGATACATCTCTACGAAAAAAATCAAACCGTACTTGTGTGTATGTACATGCACAAGTTGATTATTTTTGTTTTGTGAAAATTGAGCGGATCTTTGTCCAAAGCCTTATTCCTCCTAAAAACCCTGATTAATGAAACCCTGAAGCATTCTAGTCATGTTCTCTTTGCTCCATCGATTAATTTCGAACATGGTTAAAGAGTTCCAACTACTTATCAACTGATTCGATAGTTCTGTAATCAATGAAATTCATGCCTCTAGTTATCCGAAATCTTTTTATCCGAAAATAAGCCTGACGAATAGTGAAAGTCTTCTTAGAGTATATTTGTAGTCATGTGCGTGCACCATTCAAATCATTTGAGCAAATTTGACAAGTTGTCAGCAAGAAAAGCGTTATATGCTATATTCACAAAGTAATAAATGCTTTTAATATACCTTTGGTTAAAAGAAAGATTTCCATTATAAGCCTAATGCATATCCCATACCAATATTTCTAGCGCTAAAATACGTATGCATTTTATCCCTTATCCTTATTGTGGTAAAAATTTAATTTTCTGGCAGAAATACACTGTAAATATATACCACTGAGTAGCAGGAGACAGACGCACGCCTATTTTGCAAATCTAAAATGCAATCAATTGATAAAACACCCATCATACGATCAGTCACCTAATCACAAATCCTGTAATGTTTTCACAAAAGGGTTTTTGTTATCCTTACAAATATGCAAATTTAATGGCTACTAAACGGTAAATTTAATAATAAATTATTCAAAAAAAAAATACACATATATATGTACGTATATAAACATTGCCAATATTCGATGAGTGTAGCACGTATGTATGCACATATGACATGCGTTTATTTTCAATCATTGACGGAAGGATATTTATTGAAACATTTATTAAAGTTGAAAATAAATATTTTAAATTATGGGAAAAGCAGATTAAAGTCCACCGCATGTAGTGAACTATTTACAGTTTTACAATCTTTTACTTTAAGGGAACTTATTCCTGCTCTAAGTTAACTAAAATCTTTAACTTTTCCTTTGTCCTCAGTAACAGATTATGTTTACGGTAGCAATTTAATTCAAATATTTATTTGACTCATATTTAAATCATTTTTTGAAAATTGAATGTTCTGCTTACCGACAAGCGATGTGTGTTTGAATGAAAATTCAATTAATTAAGGGGTTAGATGCACTTGAATAAAACAAGTTGCCCTAGAGGTAGTATTTCTCTTCTTATGTTCATTTCAATGCATTGTTGTTTACTTTTACTAGGATTTTCCTAATATGTGCTTGCAAACACAAAATTCGAAATCGTTGGGCTGAAAGTTATTTCAAAATTTTCTTTACAAACACACATATTTCCTATCTACGAGATACAAATAAATTATTATCTTCTTTTCATTTATCTTAATACAAAGGCAAATATTCGCAGAATTTATTTTAACAGATTAAAAAGTGATTTGGTTGTCGGCCCTCCTTCGTTATAAAGAAGTGATAACCTCGAACAGCAAAGTCTGGTAAACAGATCTTTCATTACGCGGGCTTATAGGGGGTTTTCAAACTTTTTTTTTTTTGGAAGGTATCTCGAATTCTCTTTCTTCCTTAGGCTAACTAATAAGACCTTTCCTTTTCTTGCTTTGATGGTTCAAATTACTTGCTTATCTTCTGTTAGGGATCAGTACGAATAACTTCATTCAAAGCGAAAGTCCTTTGATGTAGTACAGTTTGCTGACACCACAATCCGAGCGAGCTATTGTAAAATATGTTTAAACCCCTAATACATATCTCTTTAGATTAACAATCTAATGTAGTGTTTTCAATAAATTGGCTGTAGATCGAAAAGATTTAGCTAAGTAACGCGCGTATGTCTTTCTTCCTGTCAGTAGCGTGAACAGCACGTGTCCAAGTAAATTGTTGCGGTGGATACTGCCGCTACTGCAGGATCCTGACGCCCTGAAGAATGCAAGCCGTGCCCCACGCGCTTGCCGATGTCCCGTTCCACCATGTGATGCTTCATAGATCCGTAGAATAGATCGTACGCATGGTGGAATGCCTCGCGGACCTCTGGTGTTGGGAAGGCCGGTTTCAGGTATTTTTAATATTAAGGGAGCAAAGCCGATACTCTCTAGGAAGAGTGTACGCTTTATCTACTTATGTGCGCATGGTTTCCCCCAATAGCGTCAAGTTACGTACGTGTATTTTGAAACGGAACCCAACAAATTGAAATTGAAATAAAACCAAAAAAAAAAAAAGAATACGGTAATCAATAAAAATACGCTTAAAATTAAAATTTATATAAAACCTATAATAATATAAACGATACTGATAAGTCTAACAAGTATTAAGCGTTTATTAGGCCAAATTCATACATATTGACGTACGGATGTAACTTATGCTCGTGTATTGTGGCGTTGAGTAACATTTCCAACCTTACACGCATTATTAAGCTTAATACTTTTTAGACTACGTATAATTATAAGTATAAATTGGTGTTTTTTTTTCTTAATCTTTCTACACAAACAAACAAACAAACAAACGATAATCTATATGATCAAATATGATCAAAACGATATAAAAATGCTAAAATATATACAAAAACTATATATAAAAACTTTACCTAATTAATAAAATAATGCTGAACAAGATTTATAGAAATGAATAGTACGAGCTACACAATGTATTGTCGCTGTGTATATATATATGTATATACATATGTATATGTATATATATATATATACATATATATATATATATATTGTCGCTACACATATATACACCTATACATATACATATATAAATGTATATATATACGTATATATATATAAATAAATATATACATATATATAAAAAATATATATCTACCCATATATCATATATTAGACATTAATCTATTTGTATCGATTGCTTTTATGTCCACCCACCGACACTACATCAAAAAACTTACACTATAATAACGATTAACAATATAAATAAACAAACAAATAAATAAAAAAATTGAAACTGTATTAATTCGAGCAGAACTACACTACTACAAGAGAATATAAATCAACATATTTCAGGAATTAAAGTTAAACTACCAATAAAAACAAAAAAAAATAATATATATACATATATATATATATATATATATATACATAAATATATTTATGTATACGTACACATATGTAACAAATATGAATATATTGCCAGAATGTTCTTATATACGGTATACATGACAAACAAACAAAAAGAAAAAATGAAAATAGACATTATTTTAAGTACGTAACGCATAAAAAAATTGAAAACTAAAAATATATATTCAATTGATTATATATAGAACCACTTACATGCAAACATAAAAATTAATTAATAAAATTTACATTTTTCACCTCTTTCACTATCCCCACCCTATCACCCTCTCTAACTCTATCTCTATCTTTCACTCTAAATGTCTATGAAGTGTATGTATGTATTGTGTATTATTATAACTGAGAACAAAATAAAAAAGAAAAATTAAATGCAAAAATCAATCACCGAGACCGACATTTCAATATCAAATAGTTCTTTAGCTTCATAGATTGTCTAGGGGGGTAATTATCTGATGTACAAAAAAACACATGAGAAAATTGTACGCCGTCGTGACCGTGTCTTTTATACTCATTACCGTTACCTTAAAAGGGATTGCATTTTTCTATTTTCGAAATAAAAGGGAATGTACCCACAGCTTCTGTTGTATAGCCCTGTGGACGTCCTAGACGAATCCTTTCAAATCTTGTGGCCATTTTGTAGGCGATATCTTCATTCTTGCGAACAGGAGAGCATTTTTCACACTTACTACACGCTTGGGCAGACGAACGGACAGACATGTGTAGGTGCATTCCGAATTTTAAGCTGATTAAGAATTTACATACTTTATGGGGCTTTAAGCCTTTTGAAAAACAGTGGTTCTCCCAGTTTACCTAGTACTGTAGGCGTGTTCTTCGACCGATTTAGCCCACTTTCAATATTTTTCTACCAAATTTTACAAGTCGACAGCTTCATTTTTGTGGCCTGGAAAATGTTTACAACAGACCTTTACGCAGAGGGACAGACGGACATGGACTAGTCGATTCAGAATTTTAGGGCGATCAAGAACATACATACTTTGTAGGGTCTCTGAAGCCTCCTTTCGGATGTTGCAAACTTGATGACAAAAGAAGTATACCACCATCCTTCGGTGGTAAGTATTGAAAATATGTTTACAGAAGAAAGTAACAAAAATTTCCAGGAAATCTGATATCAATTCAGATTTAGTTACAAATAATGCGCAAAGTGCTTAAATACGCTCCAGTAAATCTCCTTAAAGTAGTGAATAAGAGGAAAATAAGATAAATGTAAAACTACAGGAAGTCAAAGTGCATGCATAAAGACAACCAAACATATTATCATTTTATAAGGTATCCATCGTAAATCTTTTGAAAGCAAACTCACTCATCTCTTACACGCACTCCTTACTTTATGAGTGCAAGAAGCTAAAGTCAAAGTGAAGTGTAAACTTCAACAGCATCATGCAGGGCTCTTATGAATATTTTTTCCGCCTTAACCGAAATTTATTCATTTGTATAGGAGTTAGTACTACTATACATGAACTTATTATTGAACGTGGATTTCAATTTAAATAATCGACAAAAACAAAGGAGAGAACGTGGCATCTATAATAAAAGGAATTCGATGAAAAGTGTTTCATAGAAGGATCCACAATACGATCTTTACCATACGAAATCAGTTTCTAATGTTTTGCTTGCGGTGTTTGTCCTGGATTACTAACATCCGCCCGCCACGATAAAGAAATAAGAATTGTTTAACGGTTATAAAGTTGCCCACTCCTGAAAGTAGACGAGTTATGCTAAATCTATCTTTTGTTCATAAGCTTCTGGGCAGCATACCCACAAACCAAATTATGGTAACAACGTTCCTATCTGAAGACTGTGGGAACAACGTAATCAGAACTATAACGTGATCGACCTTGGGGTGAGTACTTCTACCATAATGTCGAAGATTTTTAAAGATCTGCACACTTTGTAAATGAGGGCCTTATTCGTCCTGGGTGATGATCAGCTCTTCATCTCTTTATTCACTAAAAAAACTCGATTGAAGCAAAAATTAAAAATCCGAAGCCGACCAGAAACTCACTCGATATCGAATACTAGACCCAACTTCATCATCTGTGACATCATCTGATCATGAGTCGTAACAAGACTTTTTGTGAATCAAAGGCAAATATATTTCTATTCAATCCACCCGAGTTGCCGAAGAGAAGTAGAATGGGAAGCCGGTGGAGTTTTTAATAAAGCCCAAAGCCTTAGATGCTAGTGCTTTAAGATTTTATTCTTAGAATCTCTGGCTAAATTAATAATAATAGTAATAATAACAATATTTCCATTCATCTTAGACGTTTCCACTCATAAAACACTTTTCAAGGCAGTTGGTAAAGATTATCGCTTGTTGAGGTTGTGTGGTTGGCATTTCTTACGATTGCCATATACGATTTCTTGAAATCTTATTTCACAAAGCGAAGGGAGAACCCCTATGATAGAAACTGCTTACATTTGTTTGGAATTTTCAATTCGTATCGACTAAAAATCTTTTCAATTTCTCTGAAAATCATATTTGTTTTATGTACATCTGATACCTCGATGTAGTTCGGAAAAATCGAACGCCGTTTTAACTCCTTAATAAGCTAAGATTTTATTATATGTTTTATTATATTTTATATCTGCCTCTTAAGGGCAAGAGAGAAGGAAAGAAAAATGTTTTGAAAATAGATACAACTGGCTTTTAGATAATAAAAGCTATAGATGCGAATTTGTATCTGTACGTGTAATTAAAAACAACCGTTGATGTCATCTGTTTATTAAAGACACAAACAACCTAAATGCCGGCAATGTAGCCATGAATAGCTGCGTTTTTGACATTAACCTCTAGAGGCCTCTAGAGTAATACAATCAAAGACAAAAGCGTGGTTTTGTACCATTTTAACAGACTTCGAAGCGTCGCAATTTAGTGAAAGCAACTCTGCGCTTTATGTATTCTCCACACATAATACTTTTTTTTTAAAAAACCTGTCCAAGCTTATTCTGGAAATAACATTACGAACGCCGTACTTTCTGTTAAATAACATTACGAACGCCGTACTTCTGTAAATAACATTACGAACGCCGTACTTTCTGTTAAATGGCAGCACCAACGTCTTGCATTCTGTTAAATGACGAATTCCGTTATTTATTGAAAATTTACAATTAAGTTAAGTCCGGCTAACGGATTTTAGCGAAAAATCAAAGTCATTTTGCAAGTGCGCAAAAAAGTTTGACAAAGTGAATGATTGCGAAAAACAAAGTTTAGAAAAATATAAAAATATTGAAAGAAATTTTAAAGGAAAACGTTTGACAAGATGAACAAAAGATAATAAAAGGGCTTTTGCAGAGCTAATTTTCCCATTGAACCTGTAAAATGGTAGAAATTTTATCTTTAAATCTCTTAAATGAGAAATTTCCTCCTTAAATCTGAATAATAACAATGAATGAAGATTATGCTCTTGTCATGGAATACGCAATTCGCTGACTTTCAAACAGCAACAACAAGTAGGCCTTACAGAAATGCATATAAAAACACTAAATGTGTTCTAATGATTTATATACATAATGGATAGGCCACTTAATAATGTTTAATGGTTTCAACAAATTTCTCTGAGTGTCCAGCATTTCAAATTTAATTCGTTTCTAAGGTGTAGTCCAAATTATATTCAACAATTCATTAACTATACCATAGCCATAGCTCTTAAGAAATTCAAATGTATTTTCTATTAAATGGATTGAATAAATAAATCAAGTTCTACTGGAATTCCATAGCTCCCACTTTAGTTGTATGTTAAAAAAGAGACTGCAGTTGTCCTGCGGCTGAGAAATTAACACGGATTTCGAAAAAAACTCTTTTTTCAACTTTGAATGAAACCCATACCGCGACACTTATTTTAAATCTAATAACCATTTGTGATTGCCTCAAAAATATCCTTGCATTTCTTTAGATCTAATATGGCACATGCAGATTATCTTTCATTGCAAATAATTCGACACTTGACGATACCAATGAGAATTTTCGCTCTCCTTCCCTCGGAACAGGCAACTTTTTATGTCCTATAGCTATTTAGTGCTTCTGATATAAGGAGGACTTAAGTATGAGCGAAAGTACGCAACTGCACGAACAATGGATTGCGAACTATTTTCTAAAATATTTATGTCTATGGTTGTCTATCTTTCCTTCCAATATTGCCCTTGATTTGTTTTTCAACCTAAGCGACCCGGTTTCGAATTATTTCGATGGAATTTGATATTTCACTTCCTACCAAAAGTAAATTAATACGAACAATTTACGCCCACCTCCCTTATCAAGACTGGCATGGAAAGGGTGCTTAGATACGGTATTATTATTGATTTTCGAAGAAAATCATTCGTATGTTTGTTCAGGACGACACCATTATTCTACTCCCCTCCCGTATAACCATTGTTACAAAAAATAACCCTCGATAGGGCGCAACAGCGTAACTTCTTATTGACAAAAATTTGTCCATGTTTCCTTAATACGTTAATGTAAAAAAAGGATCTAGAATAGAATCTTATATACACATATGCATATATGTAATAAAATTTTATATTAAGCGAAGTCATGTGGGAAATATTTGATGCTCAGCCCTGCCCAACTGTGACTGTGCGTTGCTTCAAACCTGTTAACTGCACTTTTTGTGTCTTCAAGCTTATCCTACATCTAAAATTTATGAACTTTTCGCGATATGCATATCCCTTCCTACATGGGTTTGAAACAGAAAGCTTTCCTAAAATACTACCACAACTTCCCAAAGATAGCAGATCGTGTAAATAGCATTGTTTTGTCAACGTTACTCCAAAAATTCTTCAATTAGCTTAGATAAGGTACTTGTTGCTTGTTTGTAAAATTCAATTCATCGAATAAAGAAGAGTACTAAGGATTTATGAATTCATTTATTTGAAATTCTATTCTCGATATGGAATTTATTTTTTCCTTTTTTGTAATTGTTGATCGTCGGTGGCCAAAGAATCGACGGTTACTGAAGAGGAGTCTTTCGATGAAACAGAAAATTTCGATCTCGAACTAGCACTGCGTGATGGTTTGGGATATTTCACTGGCCGAGTGTTGCCCGAGCATTTCAAAACAAAACGTATTTCTTCCATAAGTTCAGTCTTGAACGGAATCTAGTGAGGAAGCAACAAAAATCGTAAATTGTTTACTTTTTCATTTTATTGCATGCAAATGAATGCAGTATAAAATGCCATTAGTTTCGGAGAAAAAAAAAATTGTTAAAAATTGGAGCAAAAGGAAATGCGAGGAAACAAAAGAGAAAACAATAACAATTTCATAAATTATTATAAATATTTAAATTAAAAACGGCTATGATTCTCTAGAATGCAAGGAAATTGCACAACAACAAGTGTAGGGTTATGTCGTTATACTGAAAATTATTCTTAGTTGCATGCATTAAAAAAAACCTTGAATTTCTTTTCCTTTTTTTTTTTTTTTTTTTTTTGCTTTCTGTCTGCCCGTTAGATGTTAATAATAAAAACGACATCTCGATGAGTTTTCATTCGTTTTTGTGTTTATATTACGTTAAAGTGAACGCACACAATTTTACGCTTAGTACACTTAGGAAAGTTTTTAAATGATTTTGAATACCTTGTTGGCTTGGGCAGTGCTGTAAAGTCCGCAAATCCACTCCACAATGCCGCAAAAAACGGCTATAATGCTGCCCGCCAGCAATACCGCATATATTCCGCCAACATTGGCCATGCCAAGCTCTGCAGCTGAGTCCGAACTCGCTTTTTGCTGTGTTAAGCGATTGTTATTCATTCCATAATTTTTGTTTTTGTTTTTTTTTTCAGTTTGACACGTTTTTTATTTTTTTTTTTGTTTTTGTCAACGCATGTCAATCAAATAAAAAGTCATTAAGCCGCAAGTGTTTTTAAGAATGCAAGGATAATAACAAAAGTGTTGAAGTTCATTTATAGTTTTGTTTTTGGACCGTGATATGTTTTGAAGTTGTTGTTGTTGTTTTTTTTACAGTTTGCAAATTTAGACGATGGCATCATTTTCATATCAAAGAAACAAAGGGTAAATAAATTCGCGTATATATACATATATATATGTATATATATGCAAACAAAAAGCTATAGAACAAAGCATTAAAAAGTGAAGACTGTTTGTACGAGAAAAAATCAAATCGTTCCAATCGTTCGCAAAAAAAGGTGACAAACATTGGAGAAAAAAATGCACGGCGTGAAATCAATCGGGCTCTTAGGGATGACGAATGACATCTTTTGCAATACCTTATTCTCGTCGCAACGCTGCTTAACACCACAAATCATTTCCACAATCGACACAAATAAGCCAAAGAAGGAGCCAGCGATTAGTACCAAAAATACGCCACCAAGATTGCTGATTTCTAAAGCCAAAGCTCCGCTATCGCTTTCCACGCCCTTGATTATTAAATTTCACATATTTTAGATTACAGATTAGTGCCGCCTACGATGCTTACATTTGCACGCACCAGGCTCAATGATAGTGCAATGAATGAATGCATGAATTTGAAAAATCGTATTAAAAGTCTCCATATCCACGAGCATCAAAGATTAGATTTGAAAAAAACACAAACACGTCTTAAAGATCTTCTAAAATAATACTATGCCCAAAGGGGAAGACCAATATTCAAATTAAATTGCGGGGGTATGTCGAATACCAGAAATATATATTTTTTAAACTGATAGCACTGCGGTTTACGTCTGTGTCGAATTTCCCACCGTAAATGTCGTTAATATTTCCGTCGCACTTGGTTTCATACAACGCAGAATGCAGTTTTTCCAATTTTTACAACGTAAGTGCGATAATGATTTCTGACTATGAATCGGTTATTATTACGGGAGATGAGACTTGGAACCACGGACATGACCCGGACGCAACCTATCAAACGAGAGAATATCGTGCAAAAAGTGAGCCAATACCGGAAAATCTGTGATATATTTTCGCCATTTCTTCGGTTATCGTGATGTTGTTCACTATATAGATTCCTTCCCCCCGGGCCAAACTGCTACGTGTTATGTGTCGTTTGCGTGAAGCTACTCGCAAAAATACCCGAAATTGTAGAAAGAGAATCCAAACTTAAATTGGTCTTACTTTTTGAGCGCAGAACATGTACCATAACCCCGCTTTAAAGTACGATTATGATTGATCTGAACACTTCCAGGTAGTTTGCGTTTTGTTATTGAACAAAACAAATGCAGGCTAAGCTCTCCAAAATAACTATTTGACTCAAGGACGGAACGACTAAAAACCGATATTATCAAAACGGTTTTCTTCATAATTTTTACTCTAATAATGCTGGCATCAATCAAACCATGAGCCACAGGACATTGCCAGCTATAACGACAACTTGATCGTTAAAGAGGTTTGTTATTCGCAAGCAATATCGACTGTGCACCTATGAGAAATGATCAGAGATTTCGTTAACTCATAAATTATAATACGTTATTCATACACTCGAAGTTACGTTCGAAAAATGTGATGGGTGGCATTCGAGATTCGCTCTAAAGCGAATATAGCATTCGCTAATTTGCTTCAGATAAAAGCTTACCGTACACGCACCGCCGCCTCGTTTCTCCTTCCACCATTTTGTCTTCATTTTTACAAGCACACCTTGTTCTTGCAACTGCAGGACGGCTTGGCTGAGGACATCTCGATATGGAGAATCTATATATAGGTATGGAACAACATAACACTTGCACTAATTTTACGCTTTTCCTTTAAAAATTTGCAATAACAAATACAGTCCTCCTCAAGAATTGTATCTAGGGATATAAAAAATGTATCTTTCCGTTTATATCACAATAAATATGTGCGCACAGAAAGCCGCTTGATCGTTTATTTTGAGCAAAAAACGAAATGATTTCGCGAACAGAATTCATATTCCATTCATATGCATTTTCATCACTATTAAAACATTAAACTAATGCCATGGCACTACTTTACGAGGCAATTGAAAAAATCAAAAAGTACTTAAGAAATACAGATTCCAGGAAAGCAGCGCTGCTATGTTGTGTATTAACGGCAAAGTATTTCGAGTAAACATCATTTTAAAAGTTATTGTATATGAAACAGCTATTCCGTGATTCATTTAAGTAAAGTGTAATTGAACGCTAATAAGTTAATAAAACTAAAAGGTTCTCAATTCTAACCAAGTCTATAAAATGAAAGCCAACCCAACTAGCTGGCAGTCTTCGCAGTCGTCGCTAATAATCGTAATAATAAACTCCTAGCAGTAAATTATTAAACTACGTTTTAATAAACTTATAAACTTGATGTTTCGCATGAGCGAGAGAAAGAACGAGAGAGAGAAAGAGAAAGAGAGATATTTTTCTGTAGTCTCGTACGTGAGAAAAGTACTCAGAGTATAATTCATTGTCTACATACTAAGACTCCTATAAAGTACGCAGTTATTTATGCATTCGCAAGCACACATTTACTTACTTTTTTTCATGGCGATACCGTAACCTTTCTCATCCAACAAAGTACCAACTTGGGTTAAAGTACAACGTCGTTCGGTAATGTATTCAATGGTTGTGGATTCCATTAAAAATGCATAGTTTTCATTTTCAACACGTGTAACACCTTCAGCATTCGTTGATGTCATATACTCAGGATGAGAATCCATAAACTCATACATTTTTTGATAGGTGGGAAATTTTGCACCCTAAAGCCGTCACCGTAGCAATTGAAAGAAAAAAAAAATTATAATTCAATATCCGCAAAATATATGCAACACAAGCAAATGCTTTCAGGACTGAACGATTGAAAGCATATATGGACAGATTTCTTCATCTTCACAGCAGACAGACAAATAGCTAAACCATTGTGTCATTCAATATGATCACATCCACTTTGGACCTGCACGCTGACCATTAAAGAAACATTTTCTTAAAGTTCTTGGAAACATGCGAAGAACAATAATAGCGTAAGATCTTTTACTTACACTCAACCCCTCGTATATATAAAATGAATAGCATTGCGATAAAATTGCCAAAGATTTTGCAGCGAAGTTACCTGAAAAAAATTAAAAGTACTGCCACCAAGCTTAGCGCCATAATTAACGCCACCCTTATTGGCGGCTAAATCTTCAACATTCTCGATAGGTGTACTAAGTGATTCTACCGTTAGAAAGGCCGCTAGATTAGCTGTGTACGATGAAACCATAATCAATATGAAAAATGACCAAAATGAGGCCACAGAACGTGTCGAAAATCCTCTGAAAGTGACAAACGTATATACATATATATATATATATATATACATAGAGTAACGCTCACTCAATTTCGCACATGATACCTGACCTGTTATAATGCTTGTCATGCAAGCAGACATACAGGAAAGCAATTATGTACGTGATTAGTGTACTTACTTAGGCGCTAATTCAGAGCCTTGCTGTAATAGAGCGCCAATAGAAAACCAAAAGCAATTAGTTAAACTAAATTGGTTTTCAAGCTCGGTGGGCTCTTCTATACATGGATACGGATTATCCCACTCAGCCGGTGAAATGCGTCCCAATATGAACATACTAAGCGAAACACTTACACAGGATATACCCAACCATAACCACACTTCACCAGAAAATGGTGACATGAATGAGAATAGTTTTGGTGGCTCTTTCATTGGTTTGCGGAACAATATTGCAATACCTGAAGAAAGCAAAAGCCAAGCGTAAAAGAAAATAAGAAAAATTACATAAAAGAAAAACAACTGCTGCTGAACTCTATGTTTAAATAAACATCTACAGCACTTAAAATTCGAGGTCCGTTTACCACTAATGTAAGTTTGCAGACAATTTGCAAACCTTGTCTATGTCTCTACGTTTAAAGTCTAACAAGACTTAACCCCTCACAGAAATCAATAAAATTGAGACAGTGATGAAAACCACTCTCTATGTACGTTCTGCTCATCTGTTGCTTTATAGCGGACTTATTGCAAAATTCTTAAATCCATTCATTCATCATTAATTTCGTACACTGACATTGTCAACATGGCGTATGAGTTACATACAAGTTGTGTAAAAAAGCACTTATTTGTTATACGTTATTAATGCGCCCCATATAACACATGTATATACTGTCTGCTTATGAAAGAGATAGAGATAGAGGAGAAGGACTTACCTAAATTCATGAAAGGAATTGTAAAATCAACAGCACTCTCACGATCTGAAGTCATAGTCAAATCAGTTATGCCCAAGTCGGCTCGCTGAAAGGAAATACTAAAGAATTTAAGTAAAGCACTTGTGATAGGACGAGGGAATAAGATGCAAAGGCATCTCTCAGAATGGTTAAGCAGCAAAAAGCAAGCACTCAACAAATTATTCAATTAGTACGTTAAGTTTGAATGTATGAGAGTAACTTTGAATAACTTTTATTGTGAAATTGCCTTTGTCTTGTTTGATTGTTGTGTTATTGAAATAAGTAAAGTAACATACACTCGCACAGCATCACTATTTCACAATCAATTAATTGTCCTCCCGCTATTCACTGTTCTACATCGCATGCATGCACAGGACAAATTCATTTAACATATTATGAAAAGGTCGACAAGAACCGGAACGCAACTACTTACACGTACACATACACATATTAAATAACTATTGGCAGAAATTTCATTAGATGGCACTTAGATGCACAGCGATGAGCAAATTCTCTGGGCACAAGCTCTTGTCAGATAGTGAATTAAAATTATTAGTGACGTTAGAGAACGCATTAACTCGTATTCGGTTTCATGCTTTTTACTTTGCAGCGAGCAAAATACTAAATTCAATAACTTTTTACGGTTAAGGTGAAATTTTCTAACTAGTGTAAGAAAACCTTCTGCATAATTTCTATGAGACCTGCTTCGCAAGCAAATTCATTTTAATGAAAGCCATAAATTTTCAACTGCTTGGAGAAATTTTTAAAAATTTTACAGAATTTGATTCTCAGTTATTTGCTGACGTGAAGACGCGGTATTTATGTGGTTTACGTGAATAATTACATAAACGAGAAATATTTTATTATTTAATCAAACTTCAAGAAACTATTACTTTAATTAAGTAGGAAATTAATTTCACACCAATGTGCGCATTGCATGGATCATATAACGATGGCAAACGTGTCCGCAAAATTTTAAATAAATTCTTGAATTCTAAACCTCGGAAAGTATTCTATAAAGGCGGAAGAGGCCCAGAAATCATTTAATCAGATTCTTCTGCATTCTGAAGCCGCCTTTTCAACCTGACAAGTAGTATGTACAACAGGAGAGGGCTCTTGAATATGCAACAGACACTGGTTAGATCTTAGCGCTTTGTATAGTACAAGAGAGTTGACTTTAAATATTTCTTTATTGTTGCCCTCATTAGTTGCAGCATGAAAGTTATCCACGTAATAAACTTTCGAATGTCTGTTTGTCTCCTCTTGATGTTGCGCTCACGAACTCGAAAATGTATCTAAAAAACAGAGTTCTTTGTAGATTCTTCTTCTGCCGTCTACTTACTAATGCACGTTAGCACGTAACTAGTATTTTTAATTTATATTTGTATCCCATAGGGCTGATTGAATGAATGGTGCTTAGTGTTTTTACTATATTAACTCTTATCTTGTGCGCTTTTTGGGTAAATTGTATTGTGTGTGTTTGCTTGTGTTGTTATATACTTTAAATGGTAAATATGTGTACAAGCTCTCAAACACTTGTAAAGCGTATAATTGCGTTTTGTAAACGCCGTGTGCTACATATGTACCAGACATTCACGATTAAAACAAATAGCGAAATTTGGTTTATCTCTAGGTGTTCTCTCCCCTGTCCGCTTACGCATTTACGTTAGCAAAATCTGCCTAAAGCATATTGCTTAGGAAAGTAAATAGCTTTTCTTTCTTTTCATTAATTTAGGTTAAGTCAAATAACCGGCTTCGTCCTACAAATAGGAGTCTCCATTCTACAGAGATTTATATATGTAAGTAAGTTAGTGTGTTGACTTTTAGTTATAATGTATTGGGTGGTCATATGCTTGATCTACTTTATTTGCACAGCCTACAATGATTTATTTATACATAGAAAATGCTGCAACACTTCTTTCATTATAGTTATGCCTTACGCTAGCGTAGCATAGCGACATATTTATAGCGCTGTCGCATTTGCTGGATTGCGTAACAATAAATTTAATTCCTTTCATTTTATTTATTTTTTTTTTTTCTTTAGTCATGCTTGCTGTCCGAAAAGTAGCGTTTAATTTTGGTTTTACAACTGGCAAAACATCCAGCAGAGAAATGCTGAGATAACTGTGAAAATGCTGTGAAACTAATTTATCATTATGAATTAGAAGCACCACAGCAACAAGCAGCTTAAACACGCAATTACACGTTTTAGGAATAAACCAAAACCAAAACCAAAACACACAGGACAACGTAAAGAGCAAACATTGTTCAACTAGAAGGAAAGTAATGTGTGTTGATAGGAGAACCGGAAATGCATGCCAAGTTTGAATGATACGGTTTACATTTTTCAAACATATATATATATATATATACCAAGGGTAGCGACGCGTTGTTCATTCAAGTTTACTGAACAACACATACGAATGTTCACTTACGCCTTCCATAATTTCCAAAAGCATCCCGTTCCATTCTTTGGTGACGGGATTCAATGAACCATATTTGTTGTCCTCCTGCAAACGAAATGTATACGAAAAGCCCAGTTTCCTGCCAAGTTCTTCAATCAATTCAATACCGAAGCCTTCAAACTGATCGTTGCCTTCCAACTTAGCAGGCGAATCTTTCAACATACCATACGGTTCGCTCTGGGAAATACAAATGATTATTATTACTAAGAACATTTTATAGAGCGATCTTGTGAAAGGTTACAAACTGCCGTACAATTGCCGTTATAACGATAAAACTTCTGTTCACCAGCGAACGTTGGTCTGGTTCTGCAGATATCAAACTTGGCGGCCGATCTAGGGACGCACCTTCATCACCAGTCCACGTACCAATTTTTTGCAGTCCCGAAACTGTCAATTCAATGATTTCTAACAAAAAATCTGTCCGCAAACCTTCGTAATCGAACTTAATATCGCCCGACAAGCCGGTTATGCTCAACTGCAAATTTCCTCAGAAAAGAAGGAAGAGAAGACGTGCACTTGCAATCAGTACGTTTTATTCTTATATTTCGCACTTTGCCTCTTACCGATTTCATATAGTTAACTAGCGTATAGCCCTTATCCCAAGTAACGTCATCGTTACAGTTTAATGAAACAGGACGAAACATGATATGTTTGAATGTTTCCGCCAAAAGTTGTATGCCATCATATACTAAAGCCATGTTAACCGTTAACGGACATGAAACTGTTTCAAAAGAGAATTTTTAAACAATAAATATTTGATATTGGGGGGAGGGGGGAAAGCAATTCTTTTACATCACGTCTACAGGCCTTTTACCATTTTATCGAAGTTTAAAACGTAAAATAACACAAACAAAAGCAAGTAAAACCACTACTACGGTGGAATACGGCCCACCATTAAGTATCCTACGGTCATTCATATAATTACTGTTCAAAATAAGGCGTTATATGGAAAGTGGCCCAAAAAAGTGGTGCGATTTGATAGTCATAGCCAATAGCGTCGGTGCTTGGCCCAAGACACTTTAGTGTATCGAACTTCATCAAAATGTCCAAAACATTACGGCCTGTGGTTGAACAAAAGAAAAAAGACAGAAAGACCGACACATAGACAGACAGGCAAGGTTAAATCGATTCAGAAAATAGTTCTGAATCGATCAGTACAATAAAAGGCGGGTCTATCTCAAGTCTTTCTGGGTGTTCCAGACATCCGGACAAACTTTACATACTCTTTTGTCACGAGTGGTAAAAGGTATAGCAAATAAAAAAAGTATTTTCGTCTTGGGACGAATCTCTCACTCCCAGTATCCAATAACAATATGTAAAAAGTGAAAAGTATTTAGTGACTTATGATGGTCGATGGTCGTAAAATCGAATGTAATTTGTTCTTGAACTAGTTTTAAGAATTCCAATGTTTTGATCAAATTTTAATGAAACAGTTATTACATATTCATCGTTTATCTTACTCTATCGTTTGTAAAGGATTTTGCAAAAGCTTATCTCATGCTTGAATTGAGTTGCGGTCATCACCTAAGCCGGTATTGTGTATCCCAAAATCAGCTTTACCTTCAATATTCTCTGAATGCTCTAAGAGCACATAAAAGGCACATAGACGGGTGGACAGATGCGAGGCCGACAAAGCTAAAAGTAAGTAAGTCAATCCGTTTGCTTGCTCAGGAAAGTATTTACATAATTTACAAGATTTGTGATACGTAAAGCTGAGAGTTACAAAACCGATAATCGATATAAAAGTAAGAAAAAAAATATCTATACATAAAATATTATGAGACCCAAAAAGATGAAACATTCCCTCTCACGCTCTACTGCATCTATTTAAAAATCATTTATTCACTTCATTCTTTCAACCCGTTTTAATTTATGGCAATTTTCGGAAACTCTGCATTTTCGCTTTTAAGTTCAATATATTTTAGACCACCGAAGTTGGGATCATAGTTGGAAGCATATTTAGCTTCTACGGAAAACACCACGGCTTCTAAGTTTCTTTAGAATTTTATTTTATCCGTCACAATGAACCTGTGACAGTCGTCTAGCGACGCATCTTTTATTCGCTGTAAGCTTCTCCGTGCTGGCATATTGGTCATGTTAGGTTTATGCAGCTTGAGATATACTGCGTCACCTTATTTTGCTTTATATGATATTTAGTTAGTTAAGGTGTCATTTAAATTCAAGGGATCATAGAGATTCGTATCCCATATCCTCTGTTAGTACTTTAAAGAGCTTTTGATTACTTGCCATTTACATAGGGATCCTCTTCTTCATAGAGCGCTTTCGCAACTTCCAATACAAGCTCGTTTTCTGGTGAAACTAAACGAATGCCAGTTATATTCGCGTCGCTATGTTGATACGGCTCCAAATCTATGGTTTGAAGATCCAAATCACTGATAATGTAGCGATAAGCTCCGGTCATTAAGCCAACTTGTTGAGCCTTTTTTATTTCACACACACACACACGTATGGGAGAAAAGTTAAAGTTTTTATTAATTTCAAAGTCAAAGAAAGTAAACCCTCTCTCTAAACACGGAGGCAAAATATGATCATGCAGTAATTAAATGTAATTTAGACAATAATTTAAAGTTTATATGTCGGTTTAGGTAATAGACACTTTTACATGGAAAATTCTATTCAAAAATGTTCACCTGTTTCAATAGCTCGGGTAATGTTTCTATAGACCCTACAACTATGAATGATGTCTCTCCAGAATTTCTGATACGCCGTAAAACATTGCGATAATCACCATTTAAATCAAGTTCGTATCGGCGAACAACTATCGTTGGCCCAGCTGGACCGTACATTTGCAATAAATCGTTGACTACGGGCAGGTATTCTCCTAAAAGCGATAAATAAAATACTTGTAAGCAAATAATAACATAGGTCCCCACATATGATCGGAAGTATTACCGCATTCGTAAATGATGGTAAATGCTTCCCATTCTAACATCGTGACCAAATCTTTTAAAATTACCGCTAGCTGTGTAGGATGCGGATGCAAATTAATTGTGGGTAGCTCAACAACGAAATCACCTCGTGTATCGATAAATGGAAGTTCCTTGGCATCGCATATACTCATAGCGTGCTTTGCTGCCATAGATGATGTGGGACCAAAAACTGCGACTAGATTTTGCTAAATATTTGAATAAAGAAGAATTTGTACTGGAGTTCATGTTAAATGGGGATCTTTTTGTTTTGTTAATCCTTAATTTCAGATCTATTTTCACAAAGCAACCTTTTCTAACAAATTCATGCGGAATAAATTTATTGTGAAACTCCCCAACCCAATGAAATATCTGTTCCAATTTAGAAGGCATATGAGGCAAGGTACACATTTATAGGCAAACGGAAGAATAGTAGCGAAAGTTACGCCATCATTCCACATACCATACAAAGCCCAAGAAGTGTTCAACCGTTCAATACGACTTATTACAACTAAATGATAGGATCAGAGTACGCGTTGCTTTCTTTTCGTAGTCACAAAGTAACTTAAAGAGCTTGCCTACGTGTACTTACTCTTAGCATTTTACACAATTTTTTTGATGTTTCGAAAGCATTTCCTGGCTCAATGCTAATCGAGACGCCATTTAAATACATATCTTCCATATCTGGATTGACTTTGTTGATGGCCAGCTGGAAAATCCTCTCCACATCTGTGTTATCGTTCTCGCAGATAAGACCTAAGAAATATATAAAACAAATAAAGTCAGTCGTCCATGGAAGTGAGCTATGAATCTTTTAAAATTAAAAGGTCAATTGTGACCTTTAAAAGGCAGGCCTACTTTTCGAATTCAATTATCGAAGCGTATTCTATCACTTCCCTGCGTAAGTACAAGAGAAGCAGACGCATCCCAACCCAAGTTCCTAAGGGCGAATAGCAAGAATTGCTTTTGAATAGATTCAATTGAATTTACATAGCACCTATATGAAGGAGACCACACAACAGAAGCGTACTCAAGTATAGGTCTAATCAAACAAATATATATATAGAGATGAATGAATGAAGACTTACTCATGAAGACTTGCTTACTCTATTAATTTTATTTTCAAGCAATATTTTTTTAATATAAAAATAAACAAACTAACAAGAAAGGCACTGTAAAAAAAAAAAAAAAAAAAAAAACTAAGATAGAGATGTGAATGCGCATTCATAAGACTATTGTTTGCTTTAGCTGAAGCATTTTCATGTTTGAAAAACTAAAGCCAATAATGAATGAACGATACAAAAACAAAACACATAGCAAAAGGCACAACACATACAGCACAGCCGTAAACAGAATCGGAAAACTCGTAATACACATACAAACATATTTCAATGGCAAACAAATTGGCCTATTTTTCCCAAGTATTGTTTCTCATTTTCCGATACAAGAGACGGAATGAATGCAAAGAACTATTCATAACTAGAACGTAGCGTAGCTGAAAGCACTGGATTTGCACGTGCACGTAAATGCATAAATAAAGGCCATAAAAATCGTATAGTGATCCATAAAAATGTTTACGCTGTAGATGAATGAATTTGCTGCACACACAAACACAAACACAAACACACATATTGTTTACGTAATAAATATCAATATTTTTGTAATTTTAATGCGGATTTAATGCGATATTTATAGCTTGCTTAACTTACCCACATTCGTTTTCTGAGCATTAATTATTTCAATGGAAAATAACGAGAAACTTAAAAACAACAACAAACACATATTTTCAATATTTTTTAATTTGCATTTTAGCTTCGGAAACAACATTATGAAGGATGGAAATGCGAATAGATAAGCAATTTGCAAATATTTCGCGTACTAAAATTATGTTTCTTGTTCGATTCGCTTTTGCTTTTTTTTTTCCGACAACGTTCCTTTCAACGATCTCTAAATGCCAGCTGAACATAAAAAATTCTCTTTCGATTGCATTTTCGCAATTTTCTTTTTAGTCTTGTTGCTTTTAATATCGTAATCGCAACCGCAAAACTTTGCTTGCTAAGTGTCATCATAAATGTTTGCTCAAGTGCCTCTAAAAATATATATATTTGGCAACTTCTTAACCGCATTATGCAAATAGAATGTCCGGCAAAAAGCAGAAAGCTATGTAGCTTTAATGTAAATCTTTTTTGGTAAATATTCTCAAGGGCTTATAAAATAAGGCGAATTCGCATAAAATAAAACAATTTATAAAAATAAAGAAATATATAGAGAGCAATAAGCTTGGCGTTCAGTAATTGCTGATTTGTTTTTCCCATTTCTGTCAAATGAATCGAAAAGTTTACTAAAACGAATTTCGAAAGCCTTTAATGCGGCCACGATACCACTAGCCTTTAAATGAATGAACCCTTAAATTGTTTAGAACTGATTTAACGGAAAATCGGGTAAAACGTGGCCTATCACCACGTCACCCTACATCACCTTATTTTGAAGAGGTCTTCTAAGAGAAGTTGTCGAAAAAGTGCCCCCCTTCATGACCAATTTCAATAGCGTTCGTGATTGAGTCAAAACACGTGAATGTACCAAATTTTATCAAAATATCCGAATAATTGCGGCCTGTAGGTCGAGAGCAGAAGGCAACAACACAGACAGATGGATAGGCAAAGCCACAAGCTGAAAGTGATTAAGAAAGTGATGCCGAGCCGATCGGTATAAGGAAAGGTGGGTCTTACCCGGGTCTTTCTGGGTGTTACATACACCCGCACAACAAGGATACAATGATATTACAAAGATTTTATCTTAAGCTGTCGGGTCCAGAACAATACTATATATTGTTAGAGAGTCCCATTAGTGAGATACATTAGAGACGTACATAGGGACATACATAAGAAAACGAAATCACTTAAGCACTTTCAACGAAACGTTCCTAATAACGCAGTTAACGAAATGCCAATTGAAATATTGAGCACATATACTACTAAACTAAAAGAGGCAGATATTTAGTTGGCCTTTTGTTCGAGATTTAATGAAACGTTTATCTTGAATTTTCAATTCCTTCGCTTTTCATAAATTCTTATAAAACTAAAATGGGTAAGTTTTCCCGTAAGCATCGTCTGTTGCACTATTGAAGTTCGACAGCACCAGCTGCGATTTTATTAAGTTTACTACTTCTCTGTGTGAAAGCATGCTAAGTTTATTGCTTCTTTTGCATCTGCCAAGAAAACGTTTCATGGATGGAACGGAATAAAGTATTTTTACTAATCGATTGTGGCAAGGACCGAACGGCAATGTGTGGGATGTAAAAAATATTTTCGAAAATTTGCTAGAAGCTTGACGAACGCACATCACTGAATCTTCTACTTTTAGCTTCTAAAAGTAAGCTGAACGCTTGTGACCGTGTGAAAGACATTAACAAGGAGTTGGTAAAAGTTAAAAGGATTATCTTAGTAATTGTTCTGATCGTGCTCGAAACGAGAACCATTGCAAGAACGACCAGTGTTGATAAACTGGTAAATGAAATTTTACTTTATTAAAACAACGATTGCCGGCGAAAGACTATTCGCACGTCAAGATGACAAAGTTGCGATATATTCTAACAGAAAGAAAGGTGAAATATCAACGGTGTTAAGCCCTTGTCAGAGATTTGTAAAGCGTGCTTTTTTGCTTTCTAAATTTTCCATATTTTTCTTAAATGGTTGCGTATACACACATAATTACAGACGTTTTATGAATTCGTACTGGAAACGTACGTTTAGAAAAGTTTTCTTTGTACTGTAAGTTAGTCGTAAAAGAAAAAATTCCTTTCATTGAAAGATCCTTTTTATAGTAGTAGTAAATAGCAGTAAACAATCTCAAATATTTCGCATAAGGAAAAAAACACGTTATTGTGTTACGTGCTACAGTATCTACCATAAATATAAAATGTAATATTGTTTTAGAAATACGAATATGTATGCCATAGATGCAAAGCAAAAGTTGCAAAACAATAAAGCAATACAAGAAAGGAAAAATATTTTTTCTATTATCTCCGCTAAGAAACGAAAAAGAAACAACTACGAAAATTGTATTCGGCGGGGGCCGAATCTCGCATACCCATTACTATGCTTTTCGCATTCTACTCTCCAAGTGTTTTTATTTAATACCCATATCGCTGGAATTATTTAGAAAACATTATGCGCGGTGTCTACGACATTCGTTTTAAAATTAACCCATTTTTAGGCAGATAATATATCTTCATTTAGAAAACAGTTTCAAAAGTTTTGTCTTGTTGGCCTCATGATAAAGAAGCATTAAACGTCAAAAAAGTGGAAAAAATTAAATTTAATTACTCGTGACTTGGTATGGACACGGCCGAGTGAGTCCATTTCCGGACCTAGAGAGTAAAGTGTCTCCTAAAGCAAATGGGGAGAGCGTCACCTTTCTAACTCTAATAATTTCCGCAAAAATTGAAAAATTGTTAGAAAAAACCGAGTTGCGTTCACTTTACGCTCCACTGCAAGTTTTTGCTCAGACCAATTTGACCCATTTTCAATACCAACCTGCGTGCAGAAACTTCCAATATTTTTACCAACTTTTAAGTTCATATCTTCATTTTTACCACCAACACATACCACACAGAAACACAGACGGACGGACATGGCTAAATCAACTAAGGATTTTACGTTGATCAAGAATGTATATACTTTATAGGGTCCCTGAAGCTTTCTTTTGGGTGTTACATATACACCTATATACCACATCTTACAGTGGTGAGTATAATAAAGTAAATTGTGTATGTATTTGTGGACAGCAGAGTCGAAACTAAAAAAGATGGAGCGGAGGGGGAAGTTTCAGTATTGAGCCAAAAAGACTTGCCATCTACAGTCCAGATCTGGTAGTTTTTACCAACGTGGGTTTGGTAACTTTGCCACCTTTACTCTTATAAGTTACTAAAATAACAAAATTACATTGCAAATGGAATATAATGGGACGGAAACTACCATTCAATAAAGATAAGTCCATCGAGCATACAAAGAATAGTATCGGAAAGACATATGTCATTGATCATCAAGATCAAGGGAAGTATAAACGATGATTGAGATGATTTATTACTTGCTCATAATGCCATGTCAACGCTGAGTTCATTGTAAAGATTACCGGATCAGCCAACATAATTTGCCTAAATGATTGTTACGTGGTGCTTACTTGACCTTGATGAGACATATTTTATAAATATAATATAAGGAGAGGACAAAGAAAAAATGCTTTGCAACGTCTGAGCTTAAGCCTGGAGCTAAATGAACCGCAAGTGTCCAAGAACTTGAAGTCAGAGCCAAAGATTTAGACGGGTATGTTCACATTCATTTGAGATTCAGTTGAGAATCTTGCAAAAGAACCTTTACAACGCTCGTACATTACATTAAGAAAAGTTTAAACCGTTCTTATCCAGTTAGAAGAAGTTTCTGATAAACTACCAAACTGTTCTTTCATTTTTCCTTTTATCGAAGGAATTCCTCAAGCGTAAGTTGTTTCCTATTATTTGAACATAACCTCTATATATTAGGGAAAATTCACTGCCATTTAATAAGAGAAGAATAAGGAATAAAGTTTTCGAGTCCCTGATCATACGTTCGCACAATGTATGTCTAAAAAGTAATGGAAACTTTGCATAAAACCAAAAAAAATACAAAAAAAAAAAAAAAAACAAAAGAAAAGCAAAACTAGCTAAAGCTTTGAACACTTAAACAAACACACATATAAAAAATAAATTCTTTAGTTTTGGTTAAGTTTCGTAGGCGTCTACGAGAGAGCAAAAGTACTTATGATTATTAGAGGAAAACTATGCTGCTGCTAAGGATATGTTCTGTATAAAAATTCAAAGATGGCTTATAAACTATAGATGCCTCTTGTTTTCTTATATATAAGGCATTGATTCATCAAATCAAAATTTAACTTTCAGGTTACATTTGAGTTTAATAGACCTCTTACGTAGGAGTTAGAGGTCAATGCCTATACTGCTAGGAAGGAATTTCCCATTATGTTAAGGTTAGGCCATCTCTAGGATATCTCTAAGATAAAGCTGAAGCACTGAACGATGCTTAAAGGATGATAAAGTTAACATATTCCTCGACGAATGTGTACAAGATATGAGAAAATAAAGTTTTCAAATCTTGCTTCCAAAAGATATCATATTTACTCTTCCGAAAAGTTTTAGTTTACGAGCACAAAAAAACTTTGATCAGAAAATTTCAACTTTAGATTAGTAATTATACAAAATGAATTTAAACTCTAGGAAACTTTAGCATTACGCTCAACTGAATTTGCACACACACTGCACACACCATAATATAAAAAATTCATACGCACATACGCGGCTCGTATAAGGGGATGCAATTTTATTTTATTATGTTATGTTATGTTATATTTTATATTCCGGATCTCCGAAATGCATTTCCGTTGTATTTTTAAAAAAAAATATGACCAAATAATGGATGCATAATATGATGATGAAAGAGAAGAAAGGAAAAGCTACAAAAAGTTGTCAGTCAGCAAACGATTCTTTGCCATATAAACAACTAATTGAAAATCGATAACATATAAGAATATGTTCGAATGCAGGCATCAAGGCGTAATAAGCATTAACGCAGCTAATTATAGAAAGCCATCAAAGAGTTGTATTTTCGAGCTAATGTGCATTAAGATTACATCCTAAATGACTCGATACAAAATA
This sequence comes from Glossina morsitans morsitans, assembly GCA_001077435.1. NCBI lineage: Eukaryota > Metazoa > Arthropoda > Insecta > Diptera > Glossinidae > Glossina > Glossina morsitans. Next base: position 1,922 of record CCAG010006555.1, on the reverse strand, counting down.
AAGGCATACATATGTACACACATGTACAAACTTATGATAAGCACAAGCACAAGCACAAGTACAAATAGAAACTCACAAATATTTATGCATTTTACACGAGCGAACACTTTAATCAATTGTTGCTGATGGTCCGAGCTTTTTGTTGTTGATTTCATAACAGGATTTTTATTACAAACTTCTCTTTGTTGCATTGCATTAATGTTATATACACACATATATATGTATATATACATATATATATACATTCATATACAAAATCATTGCACTGCTCTTCCCTTTTCTCTTTGGCCCTCATAAGCAAGCACGTATCTAAAGACTTTCCCATCTCGTTGTGGATGCACAGAGGATATTAGTGATGTCAACTTACTGTTTCGAGTGCTCGATCTGGATGTAATTGAGTTTTTTTTTTTTTTTCTTGATAATAAATTCAAGTTTATATTAATCAACAGTGGCGCGAGCAAAAGTTTTTGTCTCTTTGCACCTGTGGGTTTTGATTTTCGGTAATCATATCAGCGAGCGAGAAAGCAGAAATGTGAGCCTTTATTTTAATCAAAATTTAAAACTTAATTTTGAAAAGATACGCGATCTTTCCACGCACAAATGCAAATACAAAGGTGAACAACACCCGAAAGAATCCGAAACTCAAAAATTTCCTGGCTTTTTATGGACATCTCATGATAATTGGGTGTAAATATACATACATGCACACATACGCGCATATACACATCCACTTATGTGCATCTGTGCATTGCTGTAAACGCACTTGTTTGGAGTAAAAAGTGACCTTAACCGATGAACATGTCCGCCGTTCGCAAAAAAAGGTAGGATAGGAAGGCATCAAAATTGGCATTGGAAAACTTTTGAAGAAACAAACAACGGACGGACGGACGTATCTACACCGATTTTGCTTAAGGGAAGACTTCGATGCGTATTTGTGCGCCCTATAAGCACTCGACAGAATTGGTATAACAAAAGTCATCTTTTAACGCTGGTGAACAGTACATTAAAATATCAATTTGAAGGATATTTTGTTTTAACACTTGTTACTCCTGTCTATCAATAGAAAAGTTGCGAGATGCAAATGCAAAATTATTCTCATCAAAAGCAATGAATCCTCTCTCCGCTCTCCGCTCTCCGCGCTCTTGCATATTGAATGTTTAAGAGCAGGCGCAGTATTGTTTTCCATGAAAAGTAGTGGCAGTGGGACACATGTAGGGGACGTCTTAGAAAATACACACAATGCGTGACATAGAACTTCAAAGGTGGCGCAGAAAATTTCCAAAAAACAAAAAAACAGTTCTATAAAAGAATCCTCCGTGAACGAACATACAACTGATGCAACGGGATAAATTCATTAAGATTTGTTAAGAAAAAAAACTTCACTATGCTTTAAATTAAAAATCCATTTAAATAATTATCTACAACACTATTACATGAATGAAATATAAAAAATAGAAAAAGAATTTATTATCTCCCTGGATGAAATGCTAATAAGTAATTTATCGAAAAACAACAAAAAAAAAAAAAAACATAAAAAAAGGATTTGGTGAAAAAAGTTGTTTTTTGTTTTTTGTTTTTGTTTCTTTTGGGTAACGTTTACAAAATTTTGAATCAGTGAAGCGAACTATAGATAGAGAAAAATAATTTTATCATCAGCCTTTAATTGTGTTTCAATATCGATTGTTGTTCTAATAAAGTGATAATTGCTTCAGCAGAAGATTATGCAGGAAGAGCAAACACTTTGTTAACGTAAATCCTAATAAGTATAAGAAGTGTCCTGTGCACCACCATTAACAACATACAATTTTCGTTTGGCCAAGTGAAAGCAATTGCTAAGCCAATCAACTGCAATGACAGAAATCATTGAACTTAATGTTGGTGGCGTTCACTACACCACTACAATGGATTCTTTGCTTCAGGAT
>CCAG010006553.1:0-48432 GCA_001077435.1 Glossina morsitans morsitans | reverse complement strand
CGATCGCAAGGTAGTTAGCTGGCGTTACAATGTTGTTGTTGTTGCAGTCGTTGTTGTTTGGCAGTGTCTGGCTGGTCACTGCTGCAACTGCTGCAAATGCTGATAGAGAAAAGTAAATTGGCAAACAACACTTGCCTTCGCCAGTGAACATTTGCTGCTTAGAATAGATCTAATAAAGTGATTTAGAATACAATCTAATTACAATTTTTCATTTCACGTTTTCTGCCTCGTTCGCTTCATTTCAAATGATATCAAATGGCAGCAATATTAACTAAACAGTGCCAAATGTGTAATAGCCAAACACAAAATAACTGTAAGGCAGCTAGCCAGCCAGCCAGCCAGCCAGCAGTCAGCTATACCTAGCCGGGGTAAGCGATTCGTTAAAATACTCTTTGATAATTAAATGAAATGAGTGTTTTTTTTTGCTTTCGTCTAACAGAGATAATAATAATGCATTGAGCGTCTGTGCATGTTTGAGTGTTGGTAAATTTGTTGGAAATAACGTTAAAAGTTTTGAACCTGTTGTACAGTTAACACACAGAGACAGCTCTACAATGATAAAAAATGAAAAAAAAAGCTAAGGTTTGGTCTATTGTGTGGCATCCGTAATACATCGCATACTACGATACATAGACACATAGTCGGGTCTGATTTTTGTTTCGTTTTTTGGTTTTTTTGGGTGGTTATGCTATTTGTTAATATAAAAATAAAAACCACCGACCTTACATAGAAATCTTAAGCAATTTAATGATTTGCTGCACTTGAATGCTGAAAAACGTGATTTTCGGCAATTGCGGCTACCAACAACAAGTGAAACAAGTGCACCAAAGAGGAAATGCAGCACTGACAACTAACCGAATGGATTTTTAAAGCAATCAACAACATCATCATCATCGTCGTCGTCCTCGTCGTCGTCATCATCAAAACAGCAGACAATGGCCAGCAAAAAACTACTCAACACATGTATATGTACACATATATATATACATATATATACATATATATATATCAAATAACAATTGCTCTGAACGAGATTGTATTTCTTTTCTTTTTGTTTTTTTTGCTCTTTTCCAAATGTTCGAATGCAGACCAGAAGTAAAAAAAAAAAAAAAGGAAACACAACACAACACAAACACAAAGACCCGACACCAAGTTAGTTCAAACATCACAAGCTAACCTTAGCCCACCAGTCACCAAGACACCAATTTATGGCCATTACAAAGTCAGAGCTGGAGTTTAGGGAGTCATCACCATTTAAATCAATTGTTGGTTTATAGGAAATTGTAGTAAAATGAATGCACGAACTATAATAAAACTTAAAGCAAACAATAAAAGCAAAAAAAAACACAAAACAAAAACAAAAACAAAAAAAACAGAAAGCAACAAGAAAATCAATACAGCCCAAGACTTGAAATGAAAATGTAATATAGCGCCAAATTCAATTGTTAAAAACAGACTATGTTAGAATTAGACAAGCAAGAGGACAGACAAGCAGACAAATGCAACCAAGATCAATAACGAGCCCCTACAAACTCTTATGGCTTCGTTTATTACAATTGTTGGAAACCAACTTTTAAAATGAATTGTTAAACAATTGCTACAAAAATTTACTTGAGATTTTTCATTTCATTGCATTGTGCTGCCATGCCAGCGAGCTGGCAAGCTAGCAAGTAAGCAGGCAAACAAGAGAAGATGAACCGCACCCACGTTCAATTTCGATACAGACAAGAATTAAATTAAAGCCACAATTTACCGTTTTTATGGAAAATTAATTAATTATAGAAAAAAGAAAAATTGGTCTTAATTAGGAAAACGTCTAAGCAATTGTAAAGCAATATATAATAAAATTAAATGATACCAGACAATGGAGGCATTCGTTCTACTTGTAATCTCATGGAAAATGCCCTTACAAGCCATAACACTGACCATCATTATGCTATTAATGTCAAGGCAAACTTACTAACATAAGTCAAAGCAAGCCCATGTTTGGTATGAATTGTTAAAAGTTATAGTTTTCTGATGACGAACGATGAATCCGTTCCTCTTTGTTTTGTATGAAAAGCAACCTGAAACAATCTGAAACCGAAATTTTAATAGAACATCAGAAAGACCTATGAAAAATGCTCTATTTGGTAGGAAAGCGTCGCTGTTGCCAAACAATAGCAAAAAGAGAAAGCAATTGAGAAACTTAGCTTTAGTCAGATGTAAATAAAAATCAGAAAAAATGGCCGATAAATGTGTTTCACAAAGAACCAAGCATCAGTCATTTCTTTATTAGTTTAGCAGTGATACTAATCTGTGTCACTTCAAAGCAATTTGAGGAACTGTCGCAATTCTTTGATTATTCCGGTTGTGTTCCTATTACTACGCCCGGCAAGTGTCACACATCCACTTGGCTGCGGCCACCGCCCTCCTATCTCTCTGTCGCTTTACTCCTTTCTTACTGACCGCAACGGTGCTATGTGGATAGGGTAACTTGCTCTAAGGCTTACACCTGCGACCCGTATGTTCGGCAAAGGGATACCTTCGGTATAGAATATCCAACTTCCTTGATAACTGCTGTAGTGGCGTTAGCTCAAATGCTTAGCTTAAATATTTTATACGTGAGTTTTTTTTTCGATCAAATTAATGTAGAATTTTGAGATTAAAAAAAAAATCCTCTGCTTGTCGGTTCTTTGTTGGTCTTAAATTGCATTTCTTTTTGTAATGAGTACATGAATTACATATGTGGACTCCAAAAAATTGAAGAAGAAACAGAAGATTTATTACACAAGCTCAAGGCCGCAACTGTGTTACGCATCCGCAAACACGTCTACAAAGGTTTAGGTTCTTCGTTTCGGAAACTCTTTTCACAGCCAAGCTTAAGCCTCATTATCATTATAAAGCAAAGCAATATCTAGGCTTGTTTTTCCGAAAAGTTCATTTGATTCAGAGCCATAGGGTTGGTCTGTTTGACGTCCTCTCAAACATGAAAAGTTGTAAGTAATATTTGTTGGCATGTTTTATTTCCTTACTATTGAAAAGGTGAAAAAGTTATTCAAAAAAGGAAAAATTTATTGAATATATACTGAGAGGATGTGCTGAGCAACTTGTTGAATATATACTGAGAAGATGTATTGACAGAATGCTCATTGAAAACCTGACTGGAAGACCAGTTAAAGCCGATGGCATGAAAAGAAGAAATTGGTTGATGCAAAGCGTCGAATAGCAAACCGCGAACTCCGTCAAATAGTTATATCTTAGAAGAGAGCCATCTCTGAAGTCGAAATGACCTTTCGAACAAGTTTATAGGTGATGGGCTGGGAATCCTTGGTTTCCAGACAACTGGTGCAAAAGCTTTCTCAAAAGTCTCCAAATTTACTCCGGCTTGGCTTGCGAATCTCAGTTACGGAAACCAAGTACAGAAATGCTTCTCTTCGGATGATAAGTCAATATGTTTTCCAACCTATTACGTTTATTAGTGTAAAGATGCATTTAACAAATTAATCCACGATATTTTCGGTGAATCGAAGCGACGAAGATTACGTTCGTAATATCACTTTTACATACATACAAGCATTTATTGAATGCGTCGTTAATAATCCGACCGTTTAGTCTTGTCTCTTTACTTCTCCCCTGTACTCTTCATGTCGTCATGTCTTCGAAGTTTTTCCGTTTTTCGTCTTGATAACTGTCTTTTTAAATTATGTTTATCTTGAAAAAGTCGAAAACTCCTTTCGTTCTTCGATAAGAGTATCAAGTGTGTGTACATATATATATATATATGTAATATAATGAAATGCAAATTTCAAGTTTAACGACAATTAAAGAAGTCATCAATTAAATTGATAATGTTTTGTTGTTAAACTTTAAACAACAATCAGCCGAAACGAAAATAACATAACATAACATAAGACGAAGGAAAAGAAAAAAATTTTAAAGATTATTTAAATTTAAAACTCATATATTTTGATAAGCTATCGGGGAAGAGGATGGATGTAATGTTAAAGAAATTTTCTCTCTTTTCATACTTTGTTGCACGGGCCGGCTGAAAATATGCAAACGTGTTTATGTGTTTGGAGGCAATCCTAACGCACACAGAGAAGTGCTCATATATATTTATATTAATGCACAAACGCACACAGCACCCGCCCCACACCCATGTTTCTTTTATTCATTTCGCTTAACAACTCCATCTCCGATGGGGAGACTTTTAAACTGGTCATAACAACAGGCAGCTAAAGGTTGATATTGATAGCATCATTTGTTTTGTCTGGCTGCATTAAAAGAAGAAAAAAAATGAAAAAAATGAAAAAATGAAAAAAACCCATAAAATTACACTCGCTCAGTTAGTCGCACTAGAGAGTTTTCTTTTTGCTTTTCTTCTTCTTTTCATCTTAAAGTTTTCCTTCACTTAGTATTAACACAATGGCCGCGGAGTGTGTGGGCCCGTGTACACATATTTATTTATTTAATAGATAAACATTTCTTTCTTATTTCTCTATTGTGTGTATGTTGTTAGAGGCACGAGCTAAAAATTGAAATAACTAATCTAAAAGTCAACAATAGAAATTCGTTAGGCCGTGTTTTTTTTTTTAGCCATACGTGTGCGTGTCTGTGTGTGTGTCGGAAAGAGAGGAAACGCTCAGGCATTCACGAACTTTAATTGTAAATGCAATTTTTTAAATTAAGAATACGAACATGGAATACAAGCAAGTAATTTGGGCTTCGAGACAATAATTTTGTAAATATATTAATAAATTTTTTGTGCCGAACGTATTTCTCAAGCAAATTTCTGGCATTACAGAAAATGCTTTATTCGCACTCAATCATCGGAATGATTAATCAGCATGGAATGGATGCTTTACCTCAAGCTGAGTTTCTGCTGCCTTAACGTTTTGCCTTACATGTATGTGTATATGTTAAGTGTTCATATGAATGATGATGTTTTAGCCTCGCATATATTGTCGTCATATCCTATCTCGTTATGTTTACTTAACGTTAACCATAATTTTTTTTAAGACATAAAATACAAAAACAAAAAATTGCATTTTCGATTATTTGGCAGTTGTTTCTGATATACCAGTAGTAGTAGTAGTGGTAGTAGTAGCTGGTCGCAGACAAGACACGACGGTGAACTGCGGCAAAATCGACAAGTTGTGTAGGTTACCTTTAAAGTCGTTGGTCGGTTGGTTGGTTAGTTGGTCACTGGGTGTTTTGGAAACGATATCGTAAAATTTCATTTTTATATTCAATTTTCTGCTCATCGTCAAGCTCAACTCTTGTTAATACATAATAAAAACGCCCCTTACTTGTTCGTAAGCCAGCAAACAAGTAAAGAATGAAACTTAAATTACACGAAAGGCTTTTGTCCAAAAAAATAAGAACCAAGTCTCCTGCCAAGATAGCAATTTTTATTTTTTAGTCTTTATTGTTAGGGTAAAAATCCGATAACTCATTCCTGCAGCAACCATCAAAAACACCTAAATATAAATATTCAAAAAAAAAAAAAAAAAATGAGAAAAAACAATTCCTTTAAAAATTGCTTACAACTCTTGATCGTTTACATTCTTGCTTCTACTTAAACACAAAAGACATAATAATGCCGGCTTGCTGTTGCTCGAGCTATTATTGTTGTTGGCTGTTGTTGATTGTCATATGCACCTTCAGGGCGTTTACTGTTCATACACTCATTAATTTGATGGCTTGCTTGAATGCAACTTGTTGTTGTTGTTGTTGTTGTTGTTGTCATTGCTATTGTTACGTGTTACGTGTTCATTTTTGTGTGCAATGAAATTTCATTGTTTTCATGTCCGAGCCTATCGAAACGCGTATATATATATGTATGTGTTTTGTTTTTTTTTTTTTTTTTCAAAATTCCAAAAAAGATGCAGAACAATTTCAAGACTTAGTTGCTAAAAATACAAAATTATTTGATTTTTTTTTTTGTTTCTTTTTTTCAATTTAGCAGAGTTTTATATGGAGTTTTGATTGTAAACTTCAAAGTCTCTCCAAAAGGAAATTCCGGTAAGCGATTTCCCCTTAGGAAAAATCATTATTGCATAAAACCGATTTGTCAATTGGAGGCTTGTCAAAAGTCGTCTTATATCCTTCACACAAAAATATTATACTTCACGATCGTTCCACTGCTATATCTACAAATATCGCTAACAACTAAACAACAATTTTATTAATTAAAGAAATTTCCTTTATTAGAGTTGAGAAAGGAGTGGCCTTTTGATGCTTTCTTCCTTATTTCCTTTTATTTGTTGAAAAAGACTGTCAACTCTAACATTCTATTACAGAGGAAAAGAGTGGCCGCTAAAAGATTAGCCGAAGAAGAGATGACATTTACTTTACTTTTCCTTTAACTCTTTCTAAGAAACATTTCTTAGTTGTCCTGTTGGATTTGCATACTAACGCTTGCATGTCTTGGATCTCCTCCTAAAGCGATATCGTCGCTGATTCCCTTGCAGTATGGCCTGCCACTTCTTTCCAACGCCAGGACAGCTCTGCAAAGAAGTGCCTTTAGCTAACACAAGGCCAATAAAACGCTACCTATGATCTCTCAACTCTGCATTATGTTGCTTTATTGAAAACATTCTGTATTTGTATCATTTTGGATCTATTAATTTGAGTGAAATCTAGTGTTATGCAATACACGGAAATACTAAATACTGTAGTCTGTGCTCAATGAACTGCATTACTTGCATTTGTGTTTTAATCATGGTACTAGCGAATACTACTCGAGTAGTTCGGAAGTGTGTTATGTTCTTTTGTTTTTAGTTCTTTTTGTTTACGTGTTTTAATGTATGGCACTCTCCAAGTGGACGCACATAGGATATTATTTAAATCAATCAATCTTTGCTACAAATTTCGATCACTTGAAACCATATGGGAGTGAAAAGGGTACAACCAGACTTGGACGCTAGGTGTGTAAACGCGAAACTCGAATTTTCCCCCAAATGGCCCTAACACCGTCGACAGAAGAACAAGCACTTCTGAAGTTGTGTTTTTTATACAGTTTTGCTGTCTGATGGCAATAGTCAAGTAGTCGTAATGCCAACACACATCGCGTCGCAGAAATACTTGGTTTAGCAACGAAAATATCGAGTTTTACGCCAAAGAAAAAGCATTCGCTAACAATTTCTTTTTCGTTGCTCGAAGGAAAATCTTTATGCCTCGTATCCTAACTGATAACAACAATTGTATCTATTTTGAGAATCCCCGGCAAAAAAAATCCATGAGTATGTTCAGGCGTACCATCCACATCGATTGCAAAACTGAACTACTTTGGCAGGAAGAGTTTATTCTGCGAAATGCGGCTTGCTAGTGACTGTTAACGTTTAATATCAAACGTTGTCCGTTTGAACCTTTCCCGAAAATTTTAAAAAATGCAACAACATATCATTGTTTTACATGACCTCCGTCCGGCCTTCCATGCAGCAAAGTCGGTTCGCGTTACTCGTAAAAGCACTTAACTGAGACCTGCTGCCCCATGCGGCTTATTCACGAAACTCAGACCTCATCGATCATCATTTGTTCTCATTGTAAGAATGCGCTGGACCGGCTGAGTGACGCTTCACTTCTTAAGAAAATCTAGAGCAATAGCTCGTTGACTCTTTTGCCGGAAAAGAATAATTGCTTTCTTCATCTACCGTCCACGAATCGCTGGACAGGTAATGAAAATGTACAGCTAGTGACGGGCATTGCTTCGAATAAAGTGTTTTTTTTTATTTTCGTGCAGTCAACCCGCACTTTCTGTTCGAAAATTCTGGTTTGATATGTGTGCGTGTCTCGTACTTCTACCAGGCTACCTTCGTGCTAGCCATCTTTATTGTTGTGCATAATTAATGAATAATTATGAACGACACCAGCAATAATTCTAAATATGTTATAAGTGCACACACACGGTAATTTATTACACATTATCTCTAGTCAAAGTTACGTTTAATGAAATAAAAAAAGTTAAGCACTCAATGGTTCTCTCTTTCAATTTGGGCGAAATTTGCACGTGCGCTTCGCAGCCTTAAGCGTAATGCTCAATCAGAAAAAGCCCATGCAGCAATTTTGATTAGCAAAAGCGAAAAGTAAAAAAGCACTCTTATGCGGTTTTGCAAACATACATATATATATGTATACAAATGTATATATATTGTTTTTTACGTTTTTCTGTGATCTGATTTACCGCAGGTTATTACGATCGGCTTATAAACAACATAAGTATATGCGTTGTATTGTTTGCGTCCGTGAGTTTGTAATTTGTGTGTGTAACGCACATAATTCTGTATATGTGCGCGGTTTAGTGAGCACGGCCTGGCAGAATTGTGTGTGATTGATGGCGCCGAAAGGAAAGTTTTATTTTCTTCTCTAAAGTGCTTCAGTTAATCTTTTTCATGGTGAGTTGATGAACTTTTGCTTTTTGCTCGCTTCACATTTAATATACCATATATACAATTCATGTTAATTACGGTCGGAGAGTGTAACTGTCAGTATAGTTTACTTAACCTAAATACATTGACGGATGCAATTGCATACATTTTACAGTGGTCTCAGTTTTGACTTTATCTACTAATATTAATTTAAGAAATATTTGTTTCTCTTTCTCTCTTTTCATTGCATTTGCAAAATTAAAATAATTTATCAAAATAAAAAGCTAAAAGCGAGCGGATGGGTGGTAGTCGTGTACTTTAGAAATGAAATTTTAAAATTACAGAAAGAGTGTTGCAATCGGTGTTGTTGTTGTTTTATTTACAAATTTATTTCCTTTTCATTTTCTTCGTAAAGTTCTCAAAACATTCGATTCGATTTCCCTTTACTTTCTTCCTTTCTTACGTTCCTTAAACTCACAAAAAAAAAAAAAAAATAAATAATAATAATAATAATAAAAATAAAATTGAGAAACTTTTTAATAAGAAAGCCCTACGTGAGGAAATAAATATTCATTTGAAACCTTGAGCACTTTATTCATCACGGTCATCTTTATGATAATCTGGGTGGTCTTCACATTCAACGTCCAAAGAGAGCAAATTGAATATCACTCATATAAAATTTGTTATTTATTTTATTAAATCGAAGGCAATTGCGCTCACACACCAGCAAATATGTTATATATATATATATATATATATATATGTATTAAATATTACATATATTACTCTTCAAGTGTTGATTGGCCAATTTTCTTATTGGCTGAGTATTATAATGTTTAATAAATAATTTAGTTAACGATGTAATGATCAACGACGAGCGTCGACGATGGCTAATTTTACAGAAATTGAAATTTTCGCACATTTACAGACAGACAGAGAAGGCGAGCAACAAGTTTTACTGTTCACGTTCAAATTTAATATTGTTAATATATTTTTTTATAATGGGAACAATAATGATGCACAATAAACTAGCGGAAGACAGTTATAGTGATCACTAATCACTTGCAAAGGTCTAGTGTTTGGTTGATCTTTGGTAGTCGTGGGCTTCATGGTTCCTGTACTCTTTTTCACTGAATATCAGACTGCATGTGTGTGTGTGTGTGTGTGTGATGTCTTAGGCAATAACCGATAAATTTAATTTTGGTTTTTTTCTTTTCTCAAAATCTGGCCCGTTTGGGTCGTAAACAAAAGCTTTGATTACATGTTTTCGTTTTCCATTTTCATAAAGCGGAAAAAGGTTTACAAAAACAACAACTTACACCTTTCGAACTATAAATAGTAATTATTAACGACACTACACATACACTAAAAAGCCACAAAGCCATCGTCTCTTAGTCCTGCTAACGCATCATCTCTTATTTTATATGTATATCTCAAAATATATATATATATACATAGAGATATACATATATATTGGTTTTTTGCTTAAACAATTATTAAATTTGTGGTGGCAAAATGATTGAAAGAGTCATCAATTGACCGGTGAAGTGGTGAAGTGCTGGTCCGAAAGCTATCGTAAATCATTTATAGAAAAAATGTATATTTTTTTCCATAGCAGTAAACAACAATGATTAACGTAAAATAGAAAAGAAAAACGTTAAATAGTAAAGGCATAGAAGACGGTTAAAGCAGCACCAAGAATGCACTAACAAATGAAATTATACCTCATTTTCTGTAGTAAAAGTCACCTTATGTTCAATTACAATTGCGCATCAGTCATTTTGATCACTTTCAGATTGATTCATTGGTAAGAAGAAGCATCTTCACATACCATACCATAGCACACAAAATACTTCATTTGCAAGTACAAAATGATTTGATGTATGTTGATGAGTAAAACCAATTGATTTTGTTCACTACCTTGTCAATTAGTTAGGCATGATGGTTATCCTTTTGAAAGTGAAAAGAAAACCAATGAAATAGTCTTTGCAGAGACATGTTCACTTATACACACAAGATGTTAGCTTATCAACTAAGTAAGTAACAGACTTTCAGATTTTCTCTTATTTAATGAAGTTAGTCAGGGAGACGTTTAAAGTACCCGCGTTATTTATGCCATTTGACCTAAGCTACCAACGCTCTATAGAGTTAGTGGGCTCTTCTTCACCATTTAATGATGTTTCGTGTTAACTTTTAACTTTAGCTTGACTCTTGCTGTTTTCGGCTTAGCAAAGTGCTCAGCTGAACAAATTATAACATTTGATTTATATCGCAATTTTGTTTTTATGTCTACAACAATGTCACACATTTGTTGTGGCAACTTTATGATAAGTACTCTGCAATTTTATTTTACTACCAATCTAACAACCGATGCGATGTAGTTATCTTCTGTTAACAATGTAACACAGTTAACATTTGACCTAAGGTGACTAAGGAGAAAGAAAAAAAAAGCGCAAAACATGTCATCACGTACACCATCAACGATTTGTATATTCAGAGTATAACACTTGTCGGGTAATTGGAATAAATAAATATTCATACACTTGGTTCGAAAGTTAAGTACAATTATTTATACATTTTACTTTATTTATTTTATTTTAATTTTTATTTATCATTTGATGCCTCATTTTATTTATGATTAAAATTTTTTTGTTCGTACACACATAACGTAAACAATCTGAAAAGTACTTAGATAAACCTAATCCTAATCATGAATTTTCAATTCATTCTGAGTGTACTTCGAATGTGTGTCTACTTGCATTGGGACGAGAACACCCTATCCCATAAAATTGGAGAAAGAAGTCTGAGGATTTGCACATGCATTCTTGCGACAATCTTCTAATTTCCAAATAAATCCGCCTACAAATAGCTCCAAAACCATAGCTCCAAAATACTAGACTTATTAAAAAGAAACCCAATGCTCCTTCTAATACCACTACTAATCCCTAAGCTAATGCTACTGTCAAGGCTCATGCTAATGCGATTGCTGATGCTACAGTGATGCTATTTCTAATACCAGTGTTAATGCTGCCCTTAATACTGTCATTAGTACTACTCTTAATGATATTACCGCTAATGATACTTCCGCTAATGCTACCACTAATGGTACTACTAATGCTACTTCTGATGCTATTGCGAATGCTAATGTTAATGGTAATATTAGTTATAGCCATGCTAGAGCTAATGCCATTTTACTGCCGTTGGTTATGATGTTGTGCATGGCAATGCTGATTTTGGCCCTGCTGATGGTGTTACTAATGCTATTGTTAATGCTCGATGTAATGCTATTGCCAATGCTAATGCTAACGCTAAGGCAGTTTCTAATGCTCCTAGTAATGTTAATGCCTATGCCCTTGTCAATGCTTACGCTGATGCTATTGTCAACGCCAACGTTATTGTCAATGATATTGCCAAAGCTAGTACGACTTATTAATGGTCAATGTTAGTGCCGAATGCTTAAGCAGATCTTATCCTGATATAAGTAACGAGGATTCTAAAGTTGAGATTAACGGATGCCAATACTTATATCAATTTTTCATTCCTATTAATTTTCTTGCCTGCGTTTTAAAATGTTGTTGTAGTTGAAAGTGACATGAAACTTGATACAAATGTTGAGCTCCAGCAATATTTTATTTCATTCTGTGCAATAGCTAAGATGGAGTCTATCTTAAAACAAAATCTAATGAAGTTTGATAAACAAGTGTATGTTTGGGGTTTGTCGCAAAACAATAAAACCCTCTTATGTGTACCTCGTTACCGCGTTCACTATAAGGCGAATTTTGTTTAACACAATTGTTAAGAGAAGAACAAAAACTTGCGATTAATTTTAAGAAAACGTTCATAATTAGGTTATGCGGATTAAAAATTTTTAGTTTATAAAAATTATAATACTTTTGGTAATTCGTGACAAGTGTAATACCGTAAGGCATCGCACTCGATTTCCGCGGACTAAGTACACTCACGTAGGCGTAATAAATGTTTACCAAAGTTTTGAACTAGCTTCTACAAAGGTGGTGATAAATAGTGTTTGGGATAAAGGGGAGTGATTTAACATACCGTAGTCAAGTACCGCCTTCCTAATAACAGTATTATCACTTGTTTTATTGTAGTTTCATTATGATTTTACTTAAAGCAAAATAATTATCCAAGAGATTCGTAGTCACCGCGAAACGCGCGTATTAATTTTATCACCCTATATGTAACAGAAATGTAGATGATGTGCAGATATCTAGATGATCTAATATGTTGCTACTTGGCCTGTACGTGTGTAAATGTGTCATTGACAGGAAAAGGAAAGAAGCGTATCTCAATGCTTGTTAGAAAATTTGAAGTGCAAACTTTAAAATTCGGATCGAAAATGTCAAGCATATGTGAGTGAGTTTCTTGAAGTGAGATCTAAATAGGTGTCGGATAATTCGGTCTGAACTAGCGTCGATTGCGAGATATCATGCCGTTCGCGAAAGCAATTTTATTTTCCAACTAAACACCCATTTAAAGTGTCCGCTTAATAGACAAAACTCCTCCTTCTTCTCTACTTAGCATTCTTTATAGTTTGCAAATATTTCAAATATTTTCTACAAATTGCTACTTTCAAATGTCGAGTCTTAATATATATACACGTATATCTTCATATGTATATATATATGCATTGTGTACAAGTGTATTCAAATAGTTTTTTCTGTGAGGTCCATTAACCACCGCAACAAGCAATTAACACATAACGTTATTAGTGGAAATTATTGATATTTATCTTTTTATTTTTTCTTTGGTGCTCGGTGTGTGTGCAATCGCTGGCATCCGTTACATTTAAATCATCGTAGACAGTGAATTTAAGCGACTGCTACCGTTGTACATACACTATAATGATGGTTCTGCCTCAACGTTGTTACTGTCTGTCTTTATTAATGTTCGAGTAATAACGATTTTTGTTGCAATAAAACACCTGAGAAAGAAGATCTTAAATAACCATTTTAAGATAACTGAAATTATTTCGCTGCCATTTCGGTGAACGTGTTCGGTGTTTAAAACATTTCCATAAAAATATTTGAAAAATTGAAAAATTGAAAAATAAAGAAATTATTAATAAAAAGTTATAAGCAAAAGTGGCAGACTATTATGGAGCGAAATGTGGCACAGGAGATATTTTTCAAGAGCAGTTTAACTTTTCAGCCTAAGGTTATTGCATACGTACGATACTTTACCGTTTGTATTCTTTTATCTTTAATCCTGCTGGCAAATTTCAGAAGATGCAAAGTTGCTTTGCCAAGTAAAGTTTTCAATCAGTGCCTGCAGATGAATGTTTTTTAAGCGCCGGTACCTTCTATCTAGCAATACACAAATCTTCACAGACTCTTTTTATTCTATTCCGTGAGGTTAAAAGTATATATATATATATTTATTTTCTATATAATCAATTATTCTGGGGTTGCGCTCTTTATCCGTGTCACATGGTGGCAGCTAGAAACAAGTGAGAGAAAGAGATAAAGATGGGTTGGACGGCTGCAGCCACCCGTTCGGGCATGTGGCCGATCCGTAAGTGCTATGAGCTACCATTTGATCACTGATCACTACACTTTCGATGCTAGCCATGCTAATAGTGATCTAAGTCCGCATGACTAGCCGGACAGATAAGAATTGCGACCACCAAACAAGTGTTCGCGGGTTCTAACTTCACTGCGGTACAGCAGATTTGGTCGTCGCTACAACGAGTCCTCAGTCAGTAAAGGCTTAGAGCGCTTTCTCATCTCAGCGGTTTCATACAGACGCACTAGGCACTGCAGCTCACATCCTATTTCTTATCTTGTATCTTTCTGACCGTCGCTCTATTACAGATATAGAAGACATCCCACGAGTGTTTGGTTATATTAAAAAAAAAAAAAACAAAATCAATTAAGAAAATTATATTCGGTTGTGACCGAATCTTTTGTACCCATCGAAACGAAAGGTATAAATGTGCACATGTGCAATATCGGATGGGCGTGTCGACTTTTTCTACTTTTGTCGCATAATTTTGTGGAAACTTGTATTCTGTGCCTTTTCGAATTTTCGAGCAACGAGCAAAAGACACGGAAAGCAAATGTGTTCTTAGTTTCGGTTATATAGATGTGTGGGCGGCTTAAGCGAGTCCTTTCACCTGCTTGGGTCATGTTCAAACTCTGTTACAAATTTTTAGGTGATATCTTACTACACAGAGGTGTTCCCAGTTTACGCGGTACTTGGAAGGCGTGTTCTTCGACCTATTTGAGGTACTGGCAGTACCAAGCTGCGTGCAAGAACGTAGCCGAAGAATTAAATTATTAACATTATGGCAAAATAGTGGTTCATCTGTACGCTAACAGATTTAGCTGCTTTTTGAATGTGAACTCACAAAGGACAAATGAACAACAAGAATTTCTATTTGTTTTCAAATGGTGGAATGCTTCAAGGGATTCCCTCTGCACGTGACAGCGTAATGGCCAACAAAAAGTCGGCCGTATGCCGACTACACAAACGCGTTCTTTAACTACTTGACTAGGCGAGAGACAAAAGACGTTAATAATGATTTCGACAAATAGAAAGACGGACGCAAGAAGAGGCACGTAGAAGGACAAAGACATCAATGTTCCAATCCAACTCTGGTGTAAACATATCTACCTATGGTTCTTAAATATGTATTTTTGCTACAAGCGTATGATGAACTCATTGCGGCTCTTGCACTTCACATCGATCAAGGGCCTTATAAGGCTTGAAAACTTTAGCTTTGCGAAGAGTTCTTTCAAGTAGACTATGGGTTTCTAAAAAGTCTCTAAATGTCTTTCTCTACGCAGATGTTAACCGCTTAGATAAACGCAATTATTTCATTCGTCATGCGAGTTGTGTTTATGCAACACTGTAACTGACAATTTGCATTTGATGAATTTCAATAAAATTGATTTATTGCTAATAATTCCTTTACACTTATTTTCAATATGCAAACACACTTAAGCACACAAGTACGTGTATGAATAAAAGAAAAAACAAATGGGCAAACGGGCAGACACTACGTGATATAGAGAAATAACTGAAACCATTTAACGCATTGGTGCGTATCTGTCTGTTCATGTTCTTGTTCGTTGTTGTTGTTGTTTTTTGTTAGCTTTTTGTTTGATTTGCAGAAAACATTGTTTTGTTGTCATGTTGAAACGTTACACCAGAAACGAAAGAAAAAATAAAAAAATTTTAAAAAATATACACACATATAAACAACAAACATCATAACATGCGTGTAATTGTTTTTGTTTTTCTCTTTTTATACATAGTTTCTTATATAAGAAAAAAATCCACTTGAGTAAATTTCTTAATTAATCTTAAAAATTTTCAAGTCTGACAATTGTTGTAAGCATGTGTGTTTGCATAAGTGTATGCATAAGTTTGTATGTATGTAATTTTATCTATTTATTTCAAAATTTTGATCTGTATATTTTTTAGGTTGTTACTGCTTTTGTTGTTGTAATTTTTTTCTTTTTTTTTTTTCTTTTTCGTATTTTTCACTCACTCTCTCATATGTAGGTCAACATTGTTGTTTGTCAATCATGTCTGCTATGGCTGGACATTAACTGTGTGTGTGTGTGTGTGTGTGTGTGTGTGTCTCCTTCTCCTTGTCTGAATGTGTGACTGTGTGTGCGTATGTGTGTGTGGCGGGGGTTATTAATTAAAATCAAAATAAATAAAAATCGGAGACATATTTTAAGGTTAGTTGCCACCATACCGAAATACATACCTACATAAGCACATGCTATATACATGTGTGCTCACACATCGTTACAAAAATAAAAATACTTCAGTTTTACTTTGAGTATTGATTTCATTTAAAATTCTTTTGCATAAATTAATATTCATTAGGTGAGTAATAATTTGTGTTTCCATTTTTGCTGTTGTTATTGCTGTTGCTGTTGCTGTTGTTTTTTAACCTCACAAAATTTATGAGCCATTCAGTAACTGTCATAATCAACCAAAAATGATTTGTTTAAGAAATGACATTTCGGTAATTGCTTGTGTTGGTAATATGTTAAAATCTTTGAAAATGAATGTCGCATTTGCTTGTTAATATGATCAACAACGAACATCTTTTACAATTCGTTCCCATTCATATTAGATAATGCTCATAGTTTCTTAAATAGCGCTAAGTTCTATACAAGAACGCATCTCTTACCGCACCACACTCCACACTTCCACATAATAAGAAAAAAAACTTAAATTTATTATAAATTAATTAGGTCATAATCTAAGCACAAACAAACACATACACAACACTTTACAAAAAAAAAAAAAAAAAAAACGGTAAACCAATGATAGATTATCCGTTTTGCTGAGAGAAAAAGAGAAAAAACAAACTGCAAATAATTTAAAAATATACATAAAATATTTTGTGTGTTTGTGTCAATTGTATAGACAGAGTATATGATATATACATGTATAAGAGATTTTGCATCTAATAAGACTTGAAAAGTTTGCATAAACAAAACAAACAAGTAAACAACAACAACAACAACAATAACAACAACAAAAGTATATATGCAACACGCAATCGATTAACGCACATAACACCCATTAAATTGACCGGACACACCGGACTTAAAACTCATAAACTAATAAGCATGAAAATACGCTGTCAAATAAAATATATACATACATACATTTATAAATATATACGTATATGTAAATAAATTTATACATTAGTGAAACAATCAGAAGCGTAGGTATGTTTTTCCTTTTTCTTTATTAATTCCATAAAGAAATGGGGAGCAAAACTCAATCAGACGCACGGACACGCCTGAGCAATGTTTCTATTATTGGTGAAACGTTTAAAAAAAAACGTTCTAACTCCTACGTCTATTACAGTCAATTACAGTGACATACCGTTTTGACATAAATGGGAGGGCATATCATACACGTACTGCCCCCATAATTTTCAATCATGATATGTTGTTGTTTCTTATAAAGCACATTTGTAAATACATTTGCATTTGCATGTCATTTGAATGCATTTTATGCGAACGTATTCATAATCAATAAAATATGCAATTAAATATATTAAAATCCATGCCTCAATGCTGTCACTCAAAATTACTAAACACTTATAACAATTTTCTTCTCTTTTTTTTTGTTTTTTTGAATAAAAGTTTCAGCCACAACATATGAAAACGTTTGAACAACCTTAACATTAGAAAATTATCGAAACCATACAAACAATGAAAAAATATTTCTTCATATATACAACGTTTGAGGCATATTTCTATAAGCAACTACAAGGAGCCGTTAAGTTCGCTATAGAGAGAAGGTCTAGGCTTACGGAGAAGCCTTGCCCCGCTTATGCCTGTAACCATTGTGATGACACTATGAATTCTAACACAATCCGATGTGAAGGTAAATGACGGAACGAAGCTGGTCACGTTTGCTTTGAAAACACACACACATACATGATGCCTTCTTAGCGGCCCGTGTCAAAAAAGTAGCAGTAGAACATACTTGGTGAGTGAGCTATAGTGAGTGCTCGTATGTTGAAGGCATTGCTTGGACACTATGCTGCGATCACTTCCTCTCTCTTGCCCTTTCCCCGCTTCTTCCTCACTATCGCCATCACATTCCAATCACTTCCTATCTCTTGCTCTTTCCCCACTTCTTCCTGACTATCGCCATCACATTCCAATCACCTGAGTGATTGGTCACATTAAAAAAAGCAGCGTTGTGCTACTATGTGATTGACGTAGACCGATGTAGAACAATCCGCGGGGTAGGTTTAATAAGAAGAGATCAAAATGAAATCTTTTCACTTTTCTTAAAAGGGTACACAAATAGGGCGTAGTGTAAAAGCAGATAGCTTTCAAACGTCGTAGATATAAGTTCCTGTAAATAGATCTTTTACGAACAGCAAATAAAGTCCTCTATCTATCATGAAAATCCCAGTCCAATGGTACGAATTTAATCTCAAGAATACTCGAGTAAGCGTGACATGACATAAATTCATTTTACCTAATAATACGTTAAAATCAAAAGACTTTTTAGTTTACATTCATTTAAAGAAATATTTCATAATTTTTCTTGTAGACGGCATGTGAGGGAGAAAGAAACTTGTTTTCTTAAGTTATTCTTGCAAGAGTTCATTTCTCAGGAATCAGAAATCAGAATTTAAATGGACGAGAAGTCTGATTGAAAAGGAATGCTTGAAACAAATGTTAATCAGAAATGGTAATATGCGATGACAAGGGTGGGGTGATAGCAGGTTTCATTTGTGTGCTATTAAGGTTTTCTTGAAGAGCTTTGTCATTTTACGCATAGGAAGGAGGTTGGAAAGAAATAACTTGGCAAAAGGACGTACGCACATTGTAAAATACCTTATTATGGCAAATATACATTCATAATGATAACATTTTCTGAGCAAATCCGACAAGGACGGACCATGACATATATACATCGCCCTGACGCAAAATCATATACTTTTTTCATGACGTTTGTATTTGTGATACGCAGCTAATTGGTTAATGTTGTTTCTGTTCCGAATATTTTTTCGTGTCCGTTTTCCTTCAGTTCTTACGATTCAACAGCATTTCGCTTCTTGTAAGCAACGAGTTTTTGGCACATTTCGAAGCTCGTAAAGGTGGTATTCCTTACTCTTGGTGGAGACATCTTCCACTGCACCGTAAAGCCTAAAGTCAGCATTTATACGGTCATGATAAGATATCATATTAAGTGCGCTCTTTCTAGCAAATCTCAAGGTATGATTTATTTCTTTACATACCTTGCAGCCATATAATGCGTAAATACAAAGGTAACCCACTTACAACTACATTGCACAACACTGCATCTTAATTCTTCATTGTAAGGACCAAAGTGACTAGTTTGCTTCGATCCCACACCCATTGTAGTTTGAAGCACTGAATGCTAAAGTTGCTATGGGTTCTAAAATATAAGTTTCCGCATTTGATAGACATGTCTGTTGGCTGATCAAATCCATATCAAACCTGACTTTTGGCAAAAGGTGCCAGTTGCACCCTTAAAACCGCAAAGACACCGACGAAGTGACGGACAGATGTAAACATTTGGTTCGATTTGTAATTTTAAGCTGCTTAGAAATATATATAACTTACAAAAGGAGGAAGGAGGAAGGAGGAAGAGGAAATTAAGAGCGCAAGGGCAAAGGGTATATAAAAATTTTATTTTAAAATCTCATGGACCTTAAAAGCACATAAACTGGCGACAATTACATGTAATTCATGTTTGAATGCAAGCTATTGTGTTTCTTTCTTAGCGCTGAGGTGAACTGATCTGCCCACTCTCAGAGTTCTCTGTTTGGGCGCGCGCTTATGTTAAGTACACTTTACGTTAATCACTTCCCCACATTGATATCTTTTTGCAGTAGATTCAGATGGCTGTTTGTTAAATTTTCCGCTTCCATCGCTATTAATATTTTGGTTAGCTGCTTACGATGTGTATCGTTCGCTTATTCTAAATTCCATACACACTGTTACAATAAATGAAGGGTTTCTAACGTTAGTTCCAAGCTGAGCAGATTTTCGTTAGGTGTTTTGTTATTTTGGTTTCGTGTAAAGGTCGGTAAACTATTCGTTCTTTGTCTAATTTTTAAATGATTGCACACATATTTCACTTTAATTGTACCTATAAATATTTATCTAATAAATTTACATATCTACAATAGTAGCAGCAAGCAACGAACGGTAAAGTGAAATTAAACTGCGCGCAAACACACACACACACACACACACACACACACACACGCACTCGCTCACTCGTACACTTGAGAAAAACGGTCACTTGAGAATGACATATATGACAGTCGGTGACGTGGGACGTATGAGTAATTTTATGTTTTTTTTTTCTCTTGTCTTCTAATCATTCATTAAATAACACTTATCGCTCTGTTAACACATAGCCAAATGCGTGTGAGTGTATATGCAGTTCATATAATAAAAAAAAAAAAAAACAAAAAAAAAAACGTATTTAAATTTAAATTATTTCTTAAAATTCGTATCTCATAGCGTGTCTATCTGTGTCTGCGGGCTTACGTATAGAGCACGGGGTCTGCAATACAACTGTTTAAGAATGACATGAAATGCTTAATCGTTGTATATTAGATACTTTTTTGTGTGTCGTTGTTTATTTAAATATGACGACAGCTTAATGAATTTACATCGCATAAGCGGTTATTGGTAGGCGTAACAATTTTTAAACTTAATTTGTTACCAAACAAGGCACATATACAGGCAGTAAAGTTTTTCACGCGAACCGTTTCCCCTGCTCTCTCCTTCCCGCCGCCATGTAATGAAAAGGTGAAGCAAAAAGCCTAAAATTTCTTCATCTGCACAAGCTGTAGTGGGCCCACAAATTTTGTCAACAAATTCTACAAAATATTTCGAATGCCAACAAAAATAAACGTTCTTTTCTTTAAATCCGACTTCCTAATAACAATAAATTTATTTCCTTTTCATGTTTTTCTCTTGTTGTCATTTACTTATTTTTGCTTTTGTTTTTGTTTTTTGTTTCTTTTTTCAAGTTTTCTTATTTAGGTCTCTGGGCTATCAATCACAGAGATCGCTTCAAGTGCCGTTTCAATTTTTTTTTTTTTTTGCACAAATATGGTTCACACACAACCCAGAAATCTCCTCCGAAAACTTACATAAAGCAATAAGAACAAGCATACGCGTAGGTGTAACAACAAACGAACCGCACGATTTAAAAATGTGTGTCTTTTACTATATCGTTAGTACTGTCGCTGTTGTTATTGTTATTGCGATAACTGAAGCAAAGGCATGCCTGAGAATTAATAAAACGAAAAGCAAACGTAAAAAAGCAAAAGCAAAAAGAGCCAACAAAAGTCCTTCACGAAACCGAACGTGTCATATCAGAGGCAAGCGTGTTGCCTCATGTTGTTGGTGGTAAAGGCAAAACAATAGAGCTGAACTAAGAAACGTTAAACTATTTTAGAATACAATAGCACATCAACAAACGACTGCTCCATATACTTCCAGTTCATTTGCAATCAAAACCGACATGAAGTTATATGAGGGTCTTAAGGAATGTTGTTTACTAATACAACTAATGCTAACCACCACTACAACCGCTGCCATTACTACCACGTATTGGGTGGTCGATCGGTTGGTCGGTCACATAAACGATCTTTGTCACAATGAAACCTAAACAAAACGCAAGGATGGGTTGTCAGCTACCAGCAGCGGTAAAACAAAAAAAAATAAATAAATAAATAAATAAATAAATAAAATAAATAAAAATGCAACGAAGAAGTCAATGAGAACGTAAGTGACAACAACCCGCAAAGCCAGTTTAATTTACAAAACATTCAGTCATTGATTGAAAAACATCGTCAATAAATACTTTTAGGCGGCCTTGCCACAGCGATAAGGCAGTAAAACGCGTGGTATTTGCGTTTAATTGATAGCAACATTTATAAAAGCGGTTTTTTGATGAAAAACTAAATATTCAAGCAGGCTGGCAGGCTGGCAGGCAGGCAGGCAAGCAATCAACCCACACTCTCCGAGTCAACACGTTTAACAGCCCAATGAGACAAAACACTCGTATTAAAAAAGAAAAAACGAAAATACTGAAAAAAAAGTGAAGCACGCGATTTTTGAAACCAAAGTTAAATTTGTGTCTGCAGAATACATTGTTTGTACATCAAGACTTAACTAAAGGTTTATATGATATGTGCGGATAGATAGGTTCCTTAACCGACATATGCAAACATATATGTTTACGCTGCTTTTAGTCTCAGCACATTTGCTGATATAGGCAGGAACCTGGATAACAAAAAAAAAAAAAAAATAAAAAAAATTATAATCAATCGCTTATATGCACACAACCCAATACAAAATGCAGTGTAAGCACGCGCGTTTGTTGCACACGTACCAAAACGATCAGGCGAGCAACAAAAACAAATACTGCACAATATACTGCATAAAGCAAATGTGCTTTGGCTATGCCTGCCTGCCTGCCTGCCTGCCTGCCTGCCTGCCAGCCTAGCTTGCTGGTTGGAATATTGAAAATCATACGATTTCGTATTATTCTCTGTTGTTTGTGAGCAGTGTGTTGACAGATTGATGCCGCCGTAGCCGCCAAAAAGGCTTCATTATTCAAACGCTTTGGTATTTATCAAAGTCTAGGCATGTGCGGCATTCGATGTTTGGCAGTCGATTGGGTTTTTCAGTAAACAATACCACAGCATGACACCCACCGCCAAAAAAAAAAAAAAAGAAAAAAATGGAAAACAAACGTTTGCCACTGTTTTCTGTAAGCACTTTACAACAAAAACAAGAAGAACACAGACTCGATCGCAATATTTGACTTATACGGATCTTTTCAGTTTGGTCTCAACTATTACGGATCTGTATTCGTATATAAAACTCATGCTCGCTGGATATCAGTGAGAATCGTGTTGTTTCATTTCTTTTTTTAATTTGACTTTTATATACACTTCGAACTAACACAAAAAAGAAAAACAAAAAATAATAAAAATAAAAATAAACCGGAGTCCGTGTAGGCGTTAAATGATTTGCATCATGTTTTCAGGTCAGTTTTTATATATATGCATACATGTTGTATATGTGTGTACGCAAAGACTTAATGGTGGACGTTTTCAATTTTAAATGAAAGAAAAAACTTTCTTTTATGGCATTACTGTGCGCAACAGTATTTAATTTAAGTTTCTGTTCGAAACTTGACTTTGCTGCCGCACACACATATATGTATATATATATCTATATATATATATATTCAATGGAATATAAGAGAGTTGTTGGTATGGTGTGCTATATACAATATATTCACGTATGTATATATATATATATATATATATATATATATATATATGTATATATTGTCGGTATATGAGTAGCCTGAAAATGGATGGATAGCTGAATGGATGGATGGATGATCGTTCGTTATTTGCATTTCTTTTCGTTTATTTGCTTATATTTATTTCCTCGGTCTGTCCATAGATTTTCATTTCATGTAAATTACTGTTCGTTCGCTTTTGTATGTTTGTGTCAGTGGGTACGCAACGCGCTACGTTCAATACAGAGGCGCTGGAAATGTGTCAGTGCTATTTCAGATACCGCCATAACACACGTGTGTGTTTGCTTTTTCATTATTATTCCATTTTTAGATAAATTTTGCAATGATTGACTAGAAAATGTCACGTAATTGAAAGTGAATTAATAGCTTATGGAAATTTTTTTTCCTTTATTTACTCATTTATTTTTTTGTTTTTTTTTTTTTCCTGCTTGCACACAAAAGTAAATTAAAGAAATATGTGAAAAGTAGTAGTAATTTTTGGCAAGAGAGATGAACTAAATAGATGAAGAAATTCCCGCGCACGCTATAACGGATTGGAGGCAAATTACTGCGACTTTGTCCTCAAAGATTTTGAATAAAAAGAATGAAAGGCAGGCAACTGGCTCTAGAACTTAGGATTGCAAGACCTCATGTTGTCTAACATGAATTATAGCCATTAACCACTTAACTGTCTCGATCTCCTTAACGATATACTCCTCTTTAGCGACTCACTCGTCAAAAACAGAGTATGTGTAACACGAAATTAGGTTGCAATGAAGCGACTGCACAAAACGACAAAAATATTTTCTAAAATACATTATTAGAGCAAGCATACATTTGTCATGATAAAAGTCTATGAGGAAATCCGGCAAGGACGGATGGACGGATAATAAACTGAT
Source organism: Glossina morsitans morsitans (assembly GCA_001077435.1). Taxonomy (NCBI): domain Eukaryota; kingdom Metazoa; phylum Arthropoda; class Insecta; order Diptera; family Glossinidae; genus Glossina; species Glossina morsitans. The sequence goes on along the minus strand of CCAG010006553.1, from coordinate 24,359 downwards.
AGAAAAAGGAGCTGATTTAAAGACTAGGTGTTGGTGGGTTTACCATGCTTGAGTTCAAAAATTGTGTAAACCTGCCCCAGCCCAATATTCTCAGTAAGATTATTACGGCCCCTTATAAGCGATCTGACAAAAAAGGCAAAGTCCTCTCTTCTAGGTTATACTGATGGTTAAGATTCCTACAATTTATCTATCAATTATTGGATACCAACGCTTTTTATCTTTAAATATTCAGTAACCTTTTTTGATACAGGAACACAAAGAACGATTCTTTTTTCGTGTATTTTGCTTTACAGCTACAAGCTTAAGCACACACTGGCTAAACATAAAAAAATGTACATAAAATAGTTAAACAGAAAACTTGTAACAGACACTTTAACGTTAAACATTGAAGGTGATTGCAAGTAGTTATCGATGGCAACAAGATGCGATTTAAGCAATTACCCCGGGCCTAACGCAAAGCCGATTTGGACATACGCTAAAACATTGCGAACACCCAAGTCGTGCCTTATTTTGCTCTCATAAGTAGATTAACTATTTTAGAGGTATTTTACATCTCATGGTCCGTAGGATAAGATATGCTAGCTTCAGGGTTAGCAAACGGACGCCCCCTGCATTTGGAGGGATGAGCAGGGCTTCGCAATTCAACCATAAATTCCTGACGATTTTCTTTTGAGTGCCTATTTAATGTGATGTATGTCAGGGATGCCACGTAAGCTGAGTATAACTTTCCAAGCGTAGTTTGATTTGTTGCATGCGACCACTTGCACAGTTGCTTTAATTCTTATTAATCTGATATTTTTTTGAGAAACTCATTTAATTTTTTTTTCTTTCCTAAAAGTAACCTTGCTGTCTGATTTAAATTTGGAGATGTATATATGACAGGTTTCGCCGGTTAAGATGACAGCTCAAGTGTCATAAAACTGTTTTACAACTTACGAGTGTGAAATTTTTGTGGTAATTATGAAAAAAAAAAAAAAGAAGAGAAACGAAAACAAAAAAATCTACGCCTTAAACGAAAAACGCCATTAACCAGTTAAAAGGCGATGCTAAACGAAAACGAAGCAAGGAAAAAGAAAAATTCCCGAAAGTTGTTTGCTAATGAATATAATTAAACTCATTCAATAATGTGTTTGGCAATAAAACGGAACACTTTAGTCGCACACATGCGTGTGAGAGAGGATTTCCTAAGGGCATGTGAAATCAATTATAATTAATGGAGCAACTTTTTGGGCGAACTCTGTATTGCTTTGTGTTTTGCGTTTTGCGTTATAAAAGAGAGAAACTAAAACAACCGCAACTAAAATTTAAAACAATTATTTTGAATATTGCTTGTAAGGAAATGAAGCAATTACGCAATCTAGCAAGGATATCAGGATTTATCGTAATAATGCTTAATGAAGACATTAAAGACAGTCGCCTTACACATATAATTAATTGCATTGTACATTCGATTCGGTTAATTGAATTAACAACTATCTTAATTAATTTTATAGCAAATGATTAACTTTCAAACGATGACAACAACATTTACAATAAAGCAATGGTTGCTTGTTATCTTAATTTAATATAATTACTTCAATTTATAAGATAACCTAAGACGGAAGGACAGACAGAGAAAGAGAAAAAGAGAGAGACGGAGCGATATAAAGGCTTAGCAAGAATGAAGGAGGAAGAGAAATTTCAAATGTGTCAACCAAATTGAAAACATTTATTGATAATTGTTCGCATATGCGAATGCACCGGTACGGGCACCCGTGCTGCAAATTGCTTAAATAATTTATTATAAATGTAAGATTTAATTAATGTTGTTAGCTTAAGTCTTTCTCAAGCTCTCTTTCTCCATCTCTATCTCTCTCTCTCTCTCTCTCTCTCTCTCTCTCTCGCTCTCTCTCTCTCTGGGGGGCTTGTGTCCATGTTTGGTAAAACCGATCCCTGATCTTAATGTTGTTGCATCATAACCCAATAAGACTTTAACTAAAACATTTAAGCAAAACTTGTTTTCCTACCCAACGTTTTTCGCATAATGCGTGCGCTTGTAACTGATGTCAACCAATGATATGAGCATAGCTTTATCAGTTTGCACCACCAAACACATCAATAATATTTGGCCAATGGTAAGAAAAATAAAAAAAAAGAATTGAAAAAAAAAAAAACAGAAACAAAAGCTCTGGAAACCATCGTTACGTTACGGTATGTATACATATAGATTCTAGAAAAAATATTTATTTATGTTGTGCCGGCCTAACTTGACAATATTTTAAGCATGGCGTTGATATATACAATATTATTCACACATACACACACAAATGCAGCAAAACTTCAAATCACTTGCATTTATTAGATAAACTCCTTTATGAACAGCTTTTCTTATGCAATACACAATCAAGCAACAGTTTGTGTACACAACCACCAGAGGCTTTTATTAACAACAACAGCAACAGCAACAGTAACAGCAGTAGCAGCAGCCGCCTTAAAACCGAATCAGAGTATCTCATGCATTTGCACAATTTGTCATGCTATGCGTGTTGCAAAATTTCACAAAAACAAACTAAGAAAAAAGAAACAAACATACCAACGGCAGTAAAGAGCGCAGCCATCACATACTTGAAACGCTTCAGTCCAAAGACCGTAAGCATTAGAGTAATGCGTGTACGTAAGGCGTGGTTTTACTGCTTTATAAATACGCATTTTATATATTCATCCATGTTTCTGCCAATTCGCCGCATAGCAGCTTTCTGTAGAACAGATTGTCTTGCAATCGGCTACAAAATGCTTTCAATCATGTTCTTGAAGAATATGATGAAGAATTCAATTAAGACACTTCTCATTGCCACCCCAAACTAAATGGGAATCGCTTCTAGAAATATTCTGTTAAAAATATCAAAAAGAAATACCAGCTTATTCTAGAATTGGCAGATAAGATTCGCTCGTGCCAGGTTGGGAGGCACGAGTTGTCGAATCTTGATGCGGAAGGCAACACTTTGTAGTTATCATATGTATTGTACTTTAGTTTGTAATTATCTGGACTTATGTGCCCTTGGTAATTTAAGCCTAAGACTGTCGCGTACTGTTACTTCAACTAAGCAGGAATCGCTTACAGAAATATTCCATAAAACACATTAAGAACCAAAACCAACTGGTTGTCGAATTCAAAGACCCTTTCAAACAGGTTTTCGTCATTTGGGATGTTGCATACTGAAGCGATACAATTCGCGACTATCAGATCGGAGGAGACGGGTTCTCAAATATCAATGCGGTGGACCGTACTTTATAAATACGTGTGCATTCAATTACTTAACTCCGTTGTTACTGCTTGAAGACTAAAAATATTGCTCTTATGATGGTCTTCCTTATAATGTTGTCATTTTAGTCTATAATCTTAATAGTGCTTTATTTTGAGGCAAGCTTAAGAAGGTAAATCGGCACCGCTTAGATCTTGGGAATTTGGAAAGCTTTATTAAGATGACGCCCAATATTTTTTCGAAAAACAAAGAAAAAGATCGGAATATTATTAAACGATAACTCGTTCCTGTTGAGTATTGAGTTTGAAGCGTGTATGCGGTGTTCGCGCTGTCTTGATCAATTCTGAATCATTATGTGAAACAATTTAAACATCTCTATCCATCTGCCTGCCGGATGTTTGTCCCTTTATATGTCAAATTTTTACAAATGTAGTACAAACAGTCGCTACAACTTGTGAAAAAAAATTTCTTTTATTCTTTTCGAAGTAAACAGACAGTCATAAGCACCTCAGTTCGGTTCACCTTAATTTGAATAATTGGGGCAATTTTGTACAAAGAATTCGTGTTTGTTTTCTCAACTTTATCGTATCCTTATAAAATCTGAAGTCATACGACCTTCACTCGTCAACATGTAACGTGCATAAGACACAATTCAACGCCAGGCATTTTCCTATATTTTTCTCACGATTGTGTTTGATTTATTCTTTATTTATTTTTATTTATTTATTTATTTATTTTTTTTTTCTTTAGAATATTTAAAAATTTTTCAAGTTATGAGCAAAATCATGACTTTACTTATGTGTCTGAATGAAAAACCGCAACAGCAGCAACGACGGCAGCAACGACAACGTTAATATAAAAACCATTAAAAATAAACAGTAGTTGATTGCGCTACTGTTGGTCATTTATCAACAACAAGCGACAAACTTAAAAATTTCTGCCGTAAGCAAAACAACGTTTTTTCGGTCCTCTCTTGAATGACAATCGACCAATATAAGGCAACGGCAGCAGCATATTTGAGCTACAGAACCAATAAAATCCAAACACCGTGACGTACGGCCATAAAGTAAGAAAAAAAAGGAAAAAAAAACCCAAAAACAAATAAAAACACAACCTTACACGAATTCCCTAAAATTAAACAAGACAACGTTTTGTCTCAAACAAAACCAGACTCGCGGTGTATAATTTGTTATACGTTATGATGGCAGTTTTTTGTAATTTATTTAAATTCTTTTTTTTTTCATTTATTTTTGTTTCGTTTTTGCTTTTCGGATAATATTTTGCTTCGTTAAGAAAAAAGCAAAAATCATGTCATTTCTTATAAGAGCCAAAAAATAAGAGCAATATTTTTATGCAAATAACATCAAAGAAAATTTTTGTTTTGTTCCTCTGGTAAATATAATTTAAACAAAAACGTGATGTTTGACTTCTTTAACGGTAATGCGCTAAACAGATAACACCTGACGGCCCCAAGCTCTTGCTTTTTTCCGTATTATTTACTTCAAATGCAACCGCAACCCCAGGGATGTTGTCGTTGAGAAATCAAGGCACGCATATCTTTATAATAACAATAACAAAAACGATCCAAATTATATATGCAGTGGAAAAGAAATAATTCTCTTAAGCACAGTAGCAATTTCTGTCACAAGTTTGTTACTTAAGTTCTTTCCTTTTTTTTTCTTTTCTCTGAATAATCGTAACTCAAACACGCACGCAGGCTGATTTTTTTTTTTAATAATAATATGTAGATATTTAGTTTGTTGTGCCCTACACAACTTGCGGTGCAAGGGTATATGAAACTTGTGCGGACGTATCCAACAATTAGAATCCCTTGAGCTCTTGTTATGCCGATCGATTCAGAATCACTTTGAAGTGAGTCTGTCCGTTTGTCCGTCTTATTTCCCTGCGTTTACCATATTTTGATGAAATTTGGTACGCGGATGTGTTTTAGGCCAGGGACGAACGCTAGTGAAAATGGTTCGGTTCGGATCGGACCACAAGTGAACATATAAAGCCTTATTTTGAAAAGTCGTCTTGTGAATACCTATGCGGTGATGGTGAGGTATGTAATGATAGTCGGTGGTCCACTATAGTTTTTTCACTTGGTTTTTCTTGCGCGACAAATTAATTTAACGGAAATGTCTTACAAGCGTTGAAAAAAGCTCGATTTTTAAAAGTGACAAATTTTAAAAGAACTTTAATAATGAAAACTCTTTTTGTTCTTGTCCCCTAATTGTACTACAATTGCTGCTAATTTATGGGTAATTATGGGTAAGGTTTTACTTTACAGACATCGTATACACAACTTGGGGAAAGATTTATAAAACATAACATTAACACATCTCACGCATCAAGCATTTACAAATGAGTATAATATGAACGGCAGATAACCTTGCTTTGCAGTAAATGCAATGCGTAGAATGCGTCTGAGAACAAGGTTAAAACCTTAAAAGTACAAAAAGTGCAGGCAGATATCGCTGTGCTATTATGCAATTACTTATGGTGTTGTAATAATATAGGTTGGAGGGCATTGCTCGCATATGAGCGTGAACATCACCAATATCTGTACAAAGCATGTAATCAAAGTTAAAAGCAACTTACTTATCAATCAAAATTAAAGGATAACCATTTTCTGTCAATGTGCGCTACATTTTTTCGGTTATATAAAAATCGATATGAAATGAAACTGTAGCTTTAAAAGACTTTAGAGAACTGGTCAGGCTTCGAACACCTGACAGCTTGACACGTTTATAGGGTTTGAAGAAATATAAATACATATATATGTACATATGTAGGGAAGCATAGGAACAAAGGAGATGCGAGCAAAGCTCTCTACAAAGCATCATTGGTTGATTCTGAACTGACCCAAGTGTTGTCACATACGTCTTTCTTCTCAGAGCTCGCCGAGCCGCAAACATTGTGATTTAAGCCTCTCTGTATTCGGAACTGCCTTCACAGATCGAGTTTGGAAATAAAACAAATCTGCTCATAAGGCTTTAACGAGACTTTAACAAACTTAATTGCCATCAATCTGAAATTTCATCGACACCTATTAAGCAAAAAAAAAAAAAAAAAACGAGGCAAAGTTTTCTTTTATTTACCCAAAATAAACTGGTTGATATCCAAAATTTCCTTTCAAGGCGAGTTCAGTTTCCTTATTTTTTATTGCTTTTAATTTCATTATCATTTTGTTCATCTTCTTTGCCTTTATAGCTTGGCTGCTATTCACTTTAATGGGCTAAATGTTTATTTACTTATTGTTGTTACTTTTGATTTAAACGAAAACAAGTTAATCAGGAAAACCTGAGCATAGTTTCTGAAATTCACTCGTTAAAAAATAAAGAAAACGTTAATAACTTAACTGAAATATTTTAAATATGATGCGGTTTCTCTACTTCATTATGACTATCATTATTATGATTATTGTTATTATAAGATGAATAAGAAAAGCATTCACATTCCTATGAGAGACATATTTCTTCTTTTTTTCACTGTTTCATATTTAGTTGATAAAGATCACGGTAAACATTGCATAAACAATATCGGCCCTGTATACAAAAACCGTATATTAAAATTAAGTGAAGAAATATGAATCTAAAGAGGAAAATTAAAATAAAAGATTTCGAAACATGATAGTCATGCTAGACCGACTTTAAATACTATTACTTGGCCACTTTTCTCGAGAAATTAAGGCGTCGAAAACCCGACCGATTCGATCATTCAAACTTCATTATATGGTTCGAAGCAAATAATTTCATAATAATAATGATAATGAATCAGTTGCGAACTTCATTTTCCAATGAATAATTCGTTACGATTCAAAAGCGAATCTATGTTATCTAATGTTAATTACTTACATAGATACTTTGGTTAATATGGTTTGCATTACGTGCACATAAAAGAACGTATATTATAAGCAAAGTGGAGCGGATAAACAACTGATTCTCTTAATTAAAGAAATTTCTCCTAATAAATTTAAAGAAGGACGAGTAACGACTCGTTACATTATATTAGTTGAACATGACAAAATTCATCACAATCGTATAGAAAATATAAAATTCGATATTCTTTCATTAATAACTTCGACTTCCTATTCGTTCACAAAAGGTTTTTCCTAAACAAAATAATCCTAGAAAACATAATCCATGAGCAATTACTAAAGTATAATTTCCATTCTACATAAGTAATTGCCGTTAAACCTGACAATACGATTTCTATATATGCCACAGAAGGATAACCAACAACAAATTAGACTAACTAATACGCCTTCAACTCAAGTAATTGAAACGTGAATAAGATTATATTTTAACCCTATAGATTGAGTACAATATATAGCCCGTACTAATCTATATCGTACTAATTTTATTATAATGAAAGCCAAAATGTTTGACGAAACACAATTGTCAACCATCAATAAAGAAAGCAGCACATAAACAAAGTCTATGATGAATAAAAGTGCTTTTCGCATCTTTCTTTTTGCAGTGAGGACTTCATTTCAGGGGGAAATCTCAAAAAAAAACTAAATAAAAAGCACAGACGTACTGCTTTTCTCTCGAAGCATTGCAATGTCAGATTCGATACAATTACAATTTAAGAGATTAACGAAAACGTATTCGCTAGCAGTTGATGTCGAACGTGTCACTTGATCATAAAAACGCCATAAGACTTTTATTCTACACACCAAAGAAAATAAACACAACCTCTAATCTTGAGAGTTCAAAGAGGAAGAGTTTCAAATATTTGGCAGAAAAAGTGAAAATAGACACAATATCCCTTTCTGTACGCTGGTTACTAAGAGATCCTAAGATATCTCTATACTTATGTATGTTTCGTCACCTAAAGTCCCACTTCGCTTGCGATTGCTTACTTGGCAGACCAAATGGAAATTGAAAACGAAATGCAAGATCATATGGGAAATGTTAAATTGTTCCCTCACCTTAAGAGCTCTTTATTACAATTAAAGTAAGCGGCTTTCATTTCTGAAAGCAAAAGGATTGTTTTTCCTTTTGTTTTTTTGGAACATGGGTCAAAGATGATGCGATAGCATAAGAAATAAACCCAAAGCAACGCTTACTGTCTTCATAAATTAAGTAATTTTATATATTACCCCCAGGAACGTTGTAGGACATAATGTAAGAATATCGAATAAATTGAATAATGGCAAGTTTTTTTTTTCCTATCTTCAATTTTTTGTCACGAAAAATAAGATGAGAAATTTAGGTCCTGTAATGCTTTAATTATCATCAATTAATATAGAGAAATTATTATTTCACACACAGACACCCTGATAACGGCTATAAATTAAGAAGATGAAAAGCAAGAAGAAGAAGAAGAAGAAGAAGACGAAGAAAATGTGCTTAAAAATGATGAGTGGAGCCCTTCAAGACGATGCATTAACAGCGTGGACAAACAAACGACTTTATTGTGGTATGTGGTATGCAAAGCATACAAAAGACTTAAGCAAAAAACTTGTTTTATATCAGAAAAACAATACAAGCTTTACAGTTACAAGAAAATTACTTAATAATTTCTGGTTGTCCTGTATTTTTTTCTCATTCTCATTTTTTTTTTTTTCTTTTTCTTTTCGACGCGAACACATATTTTATACAAAAACAGGGGGAGAGGGTTATTAATTTTAATAAATTTCAACAGGAGTGAGCAAAAAAAAGAACGAAACGAAATTTCAAAACTAAAGCCTATGGCTAACAAACAACAAGCAACTACTGCAGAACACCGACGAATATATATGTGTTCGTATATATAGTATATATATAGTATATTGTAGCTATTTAAAAACCTTAAGGGAAGAGACAACTCAACATGTCGCCTTTAAATAAAATAAAAATTCTGTTTGTACTCTGTCAGCACAGTGAGCTAAATTATAAGGTTTTTTGTTTATTCCTCTTCACTCTCTTTTTTTACTTTGGCCCAAGAGTTACGAATGAAAAAAACAACAACAATAACAACAACAGCATATTCAAAATATTATAATTTGCACATGCGCAACATACAGTTGCAGTTGCCACGTTATTGAAGAGAATGAAGTCTAAAGGGCCTGAAAACATATAAGAAGGAGATGAAAAGTGAGAGAAAATGATTAAAGAAAAATAAAAACGAAAAAAATTGATGAAAAAACATAAAACAATTTTTATAGGTAACTTAAATCAATTGTAGTCACTACCGTCCATACGTTCGGGATGCTGGCGGACAGAAAACAGAGACTAAAAATTAAGAATACAACAACAAAAACACTACTTAATGTTAAAAGTATATAATTTATAGAGACAAACAATATATTGTTGTGGCGTTGTTGTGGAATTTAGTTGCACGGAGAGAGATTTAGTACAAAGTCTGACGCAGAAACTTAAAGCATTGGCAGCCTTTCGTAATGGCGTTTGTATAACGAGGCTATATGCATGCACAAACACAAACACAAAAATTACACACACAGTATACACTTTTATACGAAACTACAATTAATCAATTTTCAGTTTAATGTCGATGCTATGGTGAAAACCGTATGTCGGCTATATTGGCAACTCTGCGGAATGGCATGAATCTGCTTGCTTATGCATATGTAGGGCTTTGAACACATAATAAATTATATTCGCACAGAGAGTTGAAAACAGCTAGTAAGACACACAAAAACCAAAAAACGCGGTCGGTAAGCGATGTCGTTTTCTTTTCTTTTTTTTTTTTTTTTTAAAGAAAAGTAAAAGAAATAAAATTAACTGCCTTCATTATGCCACCGAGAGTGTTTATAGGCATATACATATAAGCAAAAGCTTATAATCATGTGTATGCACATATGTTTATTAATGTGTGTGTATAGCTCATATATTTGCAGCACGAAATTTGGCATAATTTCTTGCGTTTTATGGCCTCTTTTACAAACCATATGTAAACAGTGTTGATTTTATGTTGAGTTATGGGCTGACTTTGTTTTATTGGTCTTTTTTTCGGGAATTCTTATGTACACGCGCTTAGGCTCACGCATGCATTCATCACATAAACATCATAATCGTGCCCGAAAATCTGAAGAGGTCGTTTCTTGCTTTCTTTTTTTTTTGTTTTTTTTGTTTTTTCCGCTTTATTTTTTATTATCATCCTTAGCGTAACGAAAGCGTTTAATGTCTCTATTCATATATATGCTCGTATTTCTGGTGTGAAAAGAAAACATTGTTATACTGATTATCTTTTGCGGTCGTAAATTTTCTTAAATTTCGCTCGTGCATGTAATTAGCGGACCTGTAGGGAGAATAAAAAAAATTGAAACAACAAATGAAAACGAAATATGTATCAATGAAAACTATGCATGATTTACGAGTTTATATAAAAGTTTTTACGTGATGCTATCTCTTGTTCATCGTTAAACATTACTGCGAAATGTCCGCTTGCTACGTGAACGCTGCACGCTATCGTTTATTTAGAAGAACGTGCACGCTACTAGTAGAAAATATGAAAGCAACGATTCGAAGAAGTACTCGCTCATGTTGTAAGCGAAGTATTTTTAAAAAATTCATAGTGCACAACATCAGCGTAATCGATAATTGTTAACATCTCCTAGATTTTTGAATCACTTTGACGCGGCTTTCTTAGTCTAGATCCCGCCACATCCCGTAATAATCCGTTCCATGACCTCCTCATATATATTAACATCAAACTCTTTTTCAAAGAAATTGAGGGTTTTTGGTACCAATCGAGATGTGGCGCGTTTCAGGTCCAAAATACTCGTTTGAAATGCCAACAGCATCAGCAAGTGCCCTAGTTGTTAATCGAAGATTTTTGAGCACCGGATCTTTGATTTGTTTGACGTGACTTTCAGCGGTAGACGTTGGTTGTCGTTCGTGGCGCTCTTCATCTTCAACTACTCCTTCTATTTATATCACTTACAAACATATCTTTCCGACAAAATCTGCTCACTAAACTCTCTCTACAACATCCTATACGTCTTTGTTCAACAAAATCGCAAATTGGAAAAATTGGAAAAAAATGCTTTGTCTGTGTTGTACAAAAGTAAGCGAAATTTGACCCAGATGTTTTTCACAGTGTTACTAATTTTCTGACATACGATACGTGACTTGAATATTGGTCTTAGTTTTTGAACACAGTTTTATTATGCAAAACTTTTCCTTGAGTTAAACAAACATTGGCAAAATGAGAGATAAAAATTATAGTTCCATACCGATTGGCCATATAGATGAGGGTCGCGACTATCAAGTCAATGTTCACGGGTGCAAGTCTCAATGCAGTAGAGCCGCTTTGAACTGAATGCTCAGTCAGTAAAGTCAAATATCCAATAGGCTGAGGCATCTCGCTAACTCTTTCTTTTTTCCCACTTTTTTCTCACCAAGTTGCACGGATTAAAAATGATCCCCAGATGGTTTGTTTATCTTAAAATAGAATAAAAGACCATCTACATAGTTTTCCACATGATCTTCACTTTCTTATCTGTAACTGCAGCACTATAAGGTTCTCTCACATGACTTACAGTTTAAAGAAACTTGCAAGGCCTTCATTATTGTACGCAATCATCGGTATACTGTCCGCTTTTAGGCACACGCATCCTAAGTGGTCACTGCCATCCCCGTTTACCTTCACTTTCACACATCTAATTAAAAACTCCTTTCGAAAATTTGCCAACGAATACTTACCTATAACGAATGAAATTTGAGATCAGATTTATCACTTGTTCGGTAATATTCAAACGCAAGCATACTATGTTATCTACAAATACATATGTAAATGTAAATGTAAATGTAAGGGATAAGTCCATTCTACATCATAATTTACCAACAAAGTAAGTAGCTGTCGTAACATTCGCGTTTCTTTTTTGTTTATTTTACATAATTTTTGATAGATTGCGGCGCAGTTGCCTGTCCAGTTCCCTAAATGGTCTTTTTCAAAATAACTCCACTTTGCTTGCCCTCTGTGGTTAGATTTTCCCGTTGTTGTTACATTTCTCATGGAGTATACCAACGTTTGTCAAAAAATTACTTTTGAGTCTTTCAACGCTTGTCGAGCACTCCTTCTGACGCAAGAATTCAATTACAGGACTTAAGAAATTTACCGCTACTTAATAAAATTCTTACAAACTTGACAACAAGTTACTTAATTTTCGGTTTGATGTGTTTTCTTTCACTCGACACATCGTCATCGGCTTAATAATATATTGCTTTAGAGGGTCTTAAATATCTTTGACAAACCAAAAAAGACTGTTTACAAGTTTGAATATAAATTTTAACGACCTGTCTTTCTGTCTGTTCTTATCAAATTGGAATCCATGCTTTTTCCTTTTAATGCATTTAATTATTATGCACATTCTGCAACCACCATAATATATATATTTAGTCGTAATGTTTTTCGGTATTTTTTGCAAAAACACACTTGGCAAAAAAAAAAAAGAAAGAAAGACAAAAAGTACTGCCACCGACAGGTAATTTAGTATAAAGTGAAACCACAGCAGCATATTCAACCTATGAATTTATTAAAAAAATTCAAAAATGGAACAACTTAGATGCAAACGCAAGCAATTATTTGCAGCAAGACACTAATATGCCAAAAATGAGTGCAACTATTGCAAAATTGCTGTAACAAGAGGAAAAAAGAAACCAAATAAATAATAATAAAATAAAAATTAAAAATGGAGAAAAAAAAATTTACAACTAACAACAAACACTGTCATGATATGGAGTTTCAAACAAGAATAATAAAAAATTACAACTAATTTATTTACACACTCGATAGTAAAACTGGTGCAAATTTTATTTGCGAACTCATATATTCTTTTATTTATTTTGTATTTTTTTTCTTTTTTTCCTATTTATCCAAGAAGGCAAAGCAACGCAATATATGTTATCATGTGGGATGTAAAATAGCAAATGTCAGAGACTTGTAACGGTACGACAAGGAAGACTTGCCAAAAGCAAGATGTTACTCTTTTTTACTTTTTATTGTGAGCAAACTCCAAAGGATGCCCGTGTAACGCGGTGACGACTAGAAAGATGTGGGCAAAGAGAGAGATAGTCAGAGTGGCAGCATTCTAGTGGATGTGCGACCAATCGGGAAGTGCGCGTGCTGGCATTATTAAGTGAGTGGCGATGAGACAATCTGTTCTTTAATATAAAACCATGTGCAGAGCCCTTAGTAGAAAACATTTCAAGTAAATAACGAATATCTACGTTTACATTATTTTGTTCAGGATGTTGGACCTACATCCGTGCATCAACCAAAAATGGGCAAACTAAGTGCTTAAGTTGTTGGCCGATGAGTTGAAGACGAAAGGAATAAAACCAATCTACTTAGAAACGGTCTCCCATAAAAAATTATGGACCGAATAACCAGAAAATTGAGTGACTCAGGGCATAAGATCAGTCCATCCGGTAGGTAAATTCCATCCGTCCGGCTTCGGAACATTACTACCCAAGCAGTTACTAGAGATGTAGTTAGTGAGATGCATGTCTCTCGCTAAATGAAATGAAAATATTATCGCATGCTACACAAAAGTGGTCAGCATAACGATTGTCTTAGGAAATTTAGAATTGATTTCTTTTTTGATTTTTTGAGGTTAAATTTTGAAAATTTTAGGAAATTGACAAATAGTTTATCACTCCAATAAATAAACATATCACTAACGATATTATATTAGAAAAACATAGTTACTTTTTCTATAAAGTTGACGTAAACATTGTATTTATTTTACTCATTACTTTATATCTGTAAAGTAGATAAAAACAAAAACAATATTTATCTCTAATGTTCATGACTTTTAATATGATTTGTAAGCAGCACGTTTTCTAAAACAAAACCTACTAAAAATCTATATGAGAAAATAAATACAGTATGGTGGGTAACCTAATACCGCACACACCATCGTAATATACACATATTGTTAGAAAAAAAAAAATTAAAATATTATCTGGCAAAGTAATGCAAAATGCACGAAGGTATATATTATGTATGCGTTTTATGTTTTTTGTTTTTGCTAGACAAACGTCTCTGTGTATTTTGTCAAAAATATATTGCCTGCAAAACAAGGCAGAGAACACTAATTCTATGATGTTGAACCATAACGACTTGTGTTCAACACAAGTCAATTTGAGTCAATAAGCATAAAAACTGTGTGTTCAAATTAAGGCAGCAACATGATCAGCATTTGTGGGTGAAAAGACCAAAAAAAAAGCAACGAAAAACTTAAAAAAATTAAAAAATAAAACCCAAATCGCAAATTAAAAAACCAAAACAGAACATAAAATCGATATTTTTAGGAAGTTGGACTCTTAAATATCTCGCTTTTGCTCATATTCGTTAGCTCGTACAAATCTAAATTAATCAATTCATATACGAAAATATTATGGCTTTTCCTTTACCTATTTCTATGTGTATGTGTATGTGTGTGTGTGTGTGTGTGTGTGTGGGGACTAAATATATTTGCTTATTATTAAATTTGTGCTCAGGCAAGCGTAACTAAGCCACACTATTTGTACATATAAACCAAGAAATATATTGCATACACACACATATATATATATATATATTACAACATTAAGTTCTTTTAGTTTCGGATTTTTCCTTTTTTTTTTTTATTGAGAAAAGCAACCGAAACAAAAAAAGGTATAACTGAGTGCCAACACGCCTTAAATGTTTTGCTTTTCGTTTCAAGTCTCCACTCATGTGCAGAAACAAAAATGTTTGCTTGGCTACGTGCACTTTGGTTTTACAGGTACAATTTCGTTTGAACAAAACATTTTTACCTTTTTTTTTTTTTCTTGCTTTTTATAATCTTTTTATATAATTCACTTTGTTTTTTATTTTTATTATTTATGACCGTTTACTTTAAAGCAATTACAATTTATTTAATCAAATATTTTTTAATGTAATTGTTAATGTGTTGTTCATTTTCTCTTTATGTGAGCAAAGTGTCTGCAGAAAAGAATTATGGGAATTAAATTTATTCGTGTTTAGAAGACAATCACATAAACAATTATTACGATAATTTAAAGAGGGAATTAACCAGGAAATTTTATTCATAGGAAGAAAGTTTTGTAAACTTCGTTAACAAACCTAAATGCGTTAGCAATTACTTTTCATCTTCTGCCTTCATTGATTAGATCCGTCAGCCGCTACTTTCGCTCATTAATAAATTCGTAATCTGAAACGACTTGACCCTGGACAATTGATTTACTCCCAAACCCAACCTTGAGTGCGAATTTTTATTCAACTCCAGCTTAACAAGATTTAAAACAATTTTATACTAAGGAAAGATGAAAGGAAACATACACCGTCTTGCCTAGTTACCCGTGACGTCTTATCAAATGTTTCACATCCATTTTTCTTTTCTTACTATCCGTTACTACTGCATTTTATCCATTTTTGTTTGCGGTTGTTCTTGTACTTTATTTGTGTCCCCGTTTTCGTTACTTATTTATTATTTATAATTCGTTATATGTTATCCACGAATAATTCATTACCCATCACCTGGTGTCTAATACATCAGTGATAAAGTTCTTAGGAAGACATTAGGTATGCGGTTATTGACGAATCCATAGAATTCTTAGATAGTACCGCCCATTAAGCGAAATGTATCAAAATTTCATAACATTCCGACCATAATCGTTTTGATGCCGCTACTTTCGTAATTTACTAAATGAAAGCAAAATCTGTGTTTCGCGTGTTGATAAAGCATTGCTTTTTAGCCAAGAAAAACACCATTCAAGCAAAGCAATAGCTTGGCAAGTGTTGTTTGTTTTCTACTAGATCGAGACAAATGTTAGAGAAGTGATTTGTTAATTTTAAACGAGGTCGTACAAACGCCGATGATATGTGAACATTTTGGTCGCTGAAAGTCGACGATTGGTGCAGAAAAGTGATATTATTCACGACGTTTCGGAAGACGAAAAAGTGAATATGATATGCTAGGGATATCAAAAGACAGCCCCTTCATCATTTTGCACGAACATTTGCCCAAGCGAAAGCTTTATGCGCAGCAGCTATCGCTTTTGCTCTTGCACCTTCAACCAACAAGAGTACTCTTTGGAGATTATATTAGAGGAAATAAAGAGAATCGTTTCATGTGACAATGGATGAAGTACAGGTTCCTCGCTACACTCCAGAGTCAAGTTAGCAATCAGCCAAGTGGACAGCAAGCAGAGCCAGTCCAAAGTGATCAAAATCCAGATTTAGCCCTAAGCGACAATTACTCGTTCGTGAATGCGAAACAGATGCTCACTAGAAAGAGATATGGCTTCAATGAAAGGCTCGAGAGTAGGAATGTAAAGGTGCTCACTTAAACTGAACCTTTTTTTGAGGTCTTTCTAAAAAAAGACTTAGAAATATAAGAAAAGCAATAGTTTAGTACCATTACTTCTGATCATGTCGACAAATAAAGTGGAACTTTGGCTTGAAATTGTTGCTCTGTTAGTGGTCCTGCAACCGTATTGAGCGATGTGTTATAATAAAACAACTGCCTTCCGTAACCAGTTCGGTATTCGTTATCCAAACGTTTATATATTTGAGCAAAGACCTGACCTTGATGAGGGCATGAAACAATCATTTATTGTTCAGAGATTTCTCCAGCATTTAATTCTCTATCCAATTAACGTAAATCGAAAAATCATGTTAATATGTTTTGCAAAACAAATTCATAATTAACCGAAATAAATTCTTGACATATATTTATACAATTTTCGATTTATTTGATTACAAAAATTATCCGCGTACTTTGGAAGAGAAATAATCACGTTTTTAAAAAATCGCATTGAATTAATGTTCAAAAAAAATGTCCATGTTTCTGTAGTTTGATTTTAAAAGAACTGTAGCGGAACACGGCCCACCATTAAGTACACTACACACATTTCACATAACGACTGTTACTGGAACTGGTCGAAAAAGTTGTTCGATGCGAAGCATTTGTAATAGCGTTCGTCCTTGGGCCAAAACATGGCGGTGCACCAAAATTACATCAAAATATCTCAAAAATTACTATCTATAGGTTGAACACAGGAAAATAAAATGGACAGACGGACAGACAGGGTCAGATCGGCTCAGAAAGTGAGTCTTAACCAAGTCCTTCTGGATGCTTCACACGTATTGTAACGTATTCTGGTACCACAACTAGTGTAAGACGCAAGAAATCATAAGCCAGAACTATCTGTGCAGTGTATCAACCATGGTGCCATGGTACTTATTGTACGTTACTAGCATGACCATCACCAACAATATTAGGAAATAAGTAGGTTAAGGACAATTGGAATACATTTTTATTACGCTCTCCTTCCGACTACATTAGCACCTCAATTAAATAAAAAATGTGTTATAAACAAATTTTCGATAAGTTTCCACCCTAATATATTTATATTGAGTTAGAAGTATACACATGCGCTTACCACATCAATAATGCTTTGTATTCATTGGCATATAAAATAAAGCCAAAGTTAATAAATAATAAAAATTTATGAAAATTCTAATAAAGCTTTTCACGTAAATGAAGTGAGTAATAAAGCATGTAATGCCTTTAAACACGCATACACACACACACACACACATATATATATATATATATATATACAGGCACTTTAATACAATAACACCAATTATTTATAATGATTGCTTTTTAATGAAAAACTATGACTTTTCGAATATTTTATATTCGATAATTAATAAAAATATACAACTGCAACAACAAAAACCTAATAAAACAAAATTTATTTATTGCGACTATTGTGAATTTTTATTACCATTTTTTGTTTCATTTTTTCTTTTCCATTACTTACTAAAAAAAAAAATAGGGTAATAACAAATTTATAACAAAAGGTGTGTTGAAAGTAATTTATGTTTTCATAAACCGCTAAAAAAAAACTAAAACAGAGTAGCGTTGAATAGCTAATGGATCGTAAATATTGAAGTTTGGTTTTTATATTAATTGTATTGTTTTCTGTTTTTCCATAAACAAAAGATTTAACCGAAAAACTTTACAAAATATTGAAATTAATATTTTCTTTAATCCTAAATTATTTATTATTTATTATTTAATTGGAAATGTTACGATCGGACAAAGCCGAACATTTAATACCCAAAGTCACTTCGTTTAAAACAATTCGTCATTTATTTCCGTGGAAAATATGAGCAATTGTTCTCTTTCTTCATGCGATGCCTTATATGAGAGAATACAGTCTTGGTTTGAGTTCATTTATTGGACTCACTTCTATGCTTACAATGCAAACCGATTGCTATGGTCATAAGGCAGAGTTGCATCAAACAGTATAAGAGCGAGCAGGTGATACGAAGTATGTGCAGTGTGTAATAAAACGCAGCAGCTGAGATTGTATCCTTCTATCCTCCTATCTTCTCATTGTCTTCCCGTTGTCTTTCTATGAGCCAAAATGCGTCGGTGAATCAAATATAATTCAAAAATTTGTGACCTCTAGGTTGAACACAAAAATACATACACAGTTGGACAGACGGACAGACAAACTGACGATGGGTATTAATATTATTATTCTGGATATTACACATATCCATGCAATCCTAATACTGTACCGTCATGTGGTGGAGGGTATAAAAATTGTAAAAAAGAGAAATAAATTTACAGACATTTTTCTTAAAAGTTACTTATCCAGCGATAATTGCCAGTTAAAGTGAGGTTTCCTTCGTTTGGGTGACCAGTCCGGGCTTAAAAGATTGCTAGTCCATGAGCTACCATCTTGTGACACTGAGTGGCGAATAAGTGGAACAAAATCTGCAAATATTTTCATGTATGGTAGAGTAAGACAAAGAGAAAGTGTGGATAAAATTGTTTCTAATTTTAGAAAATTAAAGCCAATGAAAATTCATTTTAAACCTCAATTATCATCAATTAAGTTTTATTTAAAGTAATTACATTAATTAGATGTAATACGTATATAGTTTTATGTATTTTATAATTTGTTCTTTGTAAGCAAGATGCACAATTAGACGATTACATGTAACATTTTACGAGACAAACACCAGTTGATAAGCGATTCCCTTTCTATTTGTTTGTGTTTGTTTATCTTTTCACCGATTTTTGTTTATCTTTTTACTTTATGTTCCTTTTAATTAGTGTGTTATGCTATTGTACATGTTGTATTAACTTTTGATATATATGTAAATGTGTCTCCCTTGTTTTATGATATTTCTGTGTAATGCCTATTCATTGCAGGACAATTGGCGCATAGTAAATGTGGTTTCTATAACACAAAAGGGAATATGAGCGTAAATTAATTTTAATTAATTATCTGATAATATACATATATGAAAATCATGCATAAATATTTTTTATGAAATTGATGAACTTATAAAAAAGAGAAACGATAATTACTAATAAACCTTAGACTAAAAATCCAAGCTATTAATGAAATATAAAAAAGAAAAAAAAATTGAGTAAAAGCAGAAAATTATTAGAGAAAAGGTTTTAAAAAAAATTAATCTTGCTTGAGTTGCACATAATCTTTGGACACCAACCGCTTGCCAGTCTTTTAATAAAAACACTCCGCTTACTAAAGGCTTTATTTTTCGTTATTTATATATATGATAAGAGCATAGTTGTTACATGTTATGTAAGAGTAAGTATTGTCAAGTAACTGCTTCTAATATGAGAACAAATCTATTGCATACATTAAGGATTATTTAAAAATTTGGTCAAATTTAGTCCTATGTTGAGTATGAAAGAAGTAAAAATGGAGATCTTCGAGCTAATCCGCCGGCATTCACCACACAAACCAAATGCGTAAGAATGGCAAACTTTGGATTAATTAAGCAGAAGTCAAAAGCGTAATGCAGCTACACATTTGTTTTAAGTCATCGATTATTGATAATATTTTGATATTTTCTTTAAAAACAGAAAAAAAGAAATTATTTTAAGGCTTTTCTAAAAAACCAATTAAGGCATGAGGACGGGTCTCTTGCACTTTCTAACAAGACCTTTAAGCAAAGTGCCAATGTTCCACTTCATGTCCGTGAACGTATCAACAGCGTACGTACGGTGCAAAGCAGACTTAAGTTGCTCGGAAATACATGAACAATCCTACCAGTGATCCTCTAATATTTAATGTTTGTGAATTGCAAACAGAAGCCCCATTCTTCTATGATGGATTTCAAATATCAAATAGAAAACCACAGTTCTCATGCAAAATGAATTGAAATATTTTGAACGTAAAACCATTAGCCGACAAATTTGGATAACACATAATCGTACCTGGTGTGCGAAAACCTTCTTGTATTTTATATATTTCGTTCAATTCCCGAGCACTGCACAAAGGTGTGTCGACTTGTGTGGTTTCATTAAAGCGCGCATAGTCGATTTCATAAGCCTGGCAATCTTTATTGTAAACCACTACGGGATCGAAACGATGACCCCATAAAATTTCGGTATTAATGTAGCTCGATCTAGCTTGAGCCGATTGGCCTGTTGACTCTACAGTACCCTCCAAAATTACGACAATTTCAAATTTATCATGCAATAAATCCGTAGCAGACATGTTGTATAACGGTGAGTTCTCGTCGATCTTGTGCTCGATGATCATGGGCCATATGAAGAATAAATCTGAACCACATTCATCTGCTCCAATATCAAGTTCGGTGAAATGTTGAGTCATTACTTCGCCCTCCTTGGTGGTGCGCGTACGTATTAATTGAGCCCTAACCCCCGCGCCGATGATATGCGACTTACGCATATCACCCACTCGAAACATTAACGTCAAACAACCATCGCGTTGACAGATCACAGCATGCTTGGAGAACAATAAAGTTTGAGCCCGTTGCTTGGCTCGTGTCATTTTCGCAAACACAATACCGGCCATAAAGGCGGACGACATCACGCCATAAATGGATTGAATACACATCATAAATATCGCTTCGGGACATTCTTCGGACGTGGTGCGCATACCATAACCAATCGTATGTTGCGTCTCAATAGAGAAGAGAAAACAAGAAGTAAAACCATATATAGCGTAGACACATGGCTTCCAACCACTTTCCTCTAAAAAAAAAAAAAAAAAAAAAACTATCAATGAATATTCCACTTATACTAACTACCTTAAAACTTTACCCTGATTGTCGGGCATATGCAAATCCTCCAGATCGCCATGGGTGTACATGATCAACCACCACAGTACCGCAAATGAAAGCCACGATAATATAAAACTCATAGCAAAAGCCAATAACGTCCAGCGCCATTGTGAATCCACCAGAGTGGTGTACATGTCTTGCAAAAACCGCAAACGTCGACGGGTTAAGTTTTTTTGTATAACATTACAATCGCCATTCTTGAAGACTGCACGCCTGCGCACTTTACGCATACTACCAGGACGAAAATTACGCGATCTGTAAAAGATGAATGTAGTGGTTCTGTACACATTAGTAGATGCGAAATTGGGTAAACGCTTGGCTGTCGTTTGAGCCAAGTAACAGCTCGAAAGTCAACAAGTAACAGAATTATATTCGGTCGCGCCCCTATCTTTTATACCCCTTACCGTTGTATGTCAACCAAACTTAGTATAATTTTTATATGAAAAATTGCCCCACCGTTATCCTATCGAGAATTAAAAAATAGTAAAAATATGTTTTCGAATATTTCACAATATTGAACGGGCGTGGCTGAGTTTTGGAGAATAATTTTATGAAAATTTGTATCATGTATCTGATGTAGTTTGCGAGCAACAACCAAAAGACGCGGAAAGCAAACATGTTCTCACTTTCTCGGCACAGACATGTGGGCATTGTAGGCGTCTCCTTTGATCTGTTTGGGTCATTTTCAAACTCTTTTGCAAATTTGCAAACGATATCTTCTTTTTTGCGGCCAGGAGAATGGTTACAATAGAAATTGTAACGACGGACAGATAGACGGACACGCTTAAGTCGACTCAGAACTTTATGCTAATCATGAATGTATATAATTTGTGAGGTCTCTGAAGTTTACTTCCCGGCGCTGCGAACGTGACAAGATGAATATACCCCTAATAGGTTTAAAAAGCAGGATTAGTTGTCGCTCGACTAATACGCAAAGACGCAAATAATTTTGAAAAACATAAGCAAAATGTTAAGATTTAACAACAGCCCTAGCATATGCTGTATAATTTCATTAATATTTAACAAACGTGTGGATTGTGTTTGTGTGGAAAACAAGGTGTAGATGATATCTTTAATCGTAAAGATTTTTTTATGTTCAACAACACATTTGGGGGACTTTATGCAAATATTATCAAAGCTAATTAACACTAAGTCTGTGTTCAATGTCAGACACTTTGTAAGTTTTATGACTTAATTGATGCAAAAAAAAAAAAAAAAAAAAACAGCTGCATGTCTAGCTTACAATGAATTATAAAAAACAAAAACTTTAAATTAAAATAAAACGAATTAAAATAAAATCGCAATTGCCTATCGGTAAGAAGGAAATTTTGACAACTAATTTAGCAAATTGCCAAAGTAATATGTAATTAAATTGAACTGAAATTAATATAAATAAAATGAAAGAACGAAAATTGTATTCTCCTCTGGAAATAAAAATATGAAAACTGAAATATATAGAAATTTTAAATACGCATCAATTTAATTTCAATATTCAAGAAAAGGTAAAAAAATATTAATTAAAAAATAGTTACAGAACTAATTTACATAAAACATTTCCTCATTACAAGCTTTACACACATCAGTAAATCGAAACCGACCCGACAATAAGTACCGAATTTATTAAGATCGCTTCTGACATATAAACCCACATATCAAAACAGCTCTGCGTATATGTATGTGTGTGCATATATACGGTCACAGCTGTCCACAATAATCAGTTGCTTGAGCAAAATCTGTTTGCTTATATCCGAACACATGCTTGCTTTTTTTCTTTTTTTTTTTTTGTATAAACTCAAGCGACATTCAACTTGAACTGAGACATGTGTGTGGTTTTCGCTTAAACATTAAACTGTCACTAGCTGTTAAGCAAAATAGATCATTACAATAAGTACACATTTCATGTAATGTAATAGTTTTGTAATAATCTCGATATCTCTTGCTAACGATGATAATTATGTCATTACTTCATTATCATTTCTATTATTTGTATGTAATTATTAGTAACGCTACTAGTGGAAGAGATAAATAATAAAAAACAAGGCGGTATATTCCAGTGCTCAACATATTAGCTGCCTTTCGAGCTCAGACAGTAGGATTTGGATTTTCAGTCCTTTACTGTAGTGGAGGTAAGTACTCACTCCGTTGTACAAGTCTTCGAAGTCGTTAATATTCTTAAGCCACTCTAGAGCTTTTTCGATAATATTTTTGAGATGGAAGAGAAGCTCGTAGAGTGGTGAAATTCGAAAAATGTTACTAATCGTGTATGCAAGTATTAGATGAAAAGTAGTTTTTGGAAGGCAACATAGTTTCTATTCCTCCGAGGGGCCGGGCTATACCGCCAACAATGTAGCAGCAATGTAAGTTTGCGTCCAAAAAAGAATAAAAATCATTTACTCTTAATGCCGATGAGGGGTAATGGGTTTTGTGTGATCAGAAAGCATTTGAATGAAAAGGTCACATTTTCGATATTTTCGCTCACTTTTTTTATAAGTAATGCTTAAATAAATCATCGACAAGCCCTGTTTCCTTTAAATTGTGGTAGTTCTTTTATGGGCAGTTTTGAAAAATGTTGGTTTGTAAAACACGCTTTCAAAATATTCATAAATCACCTGTGGACATGTTTTTTTATTAATGTTTATTATTAGACTGCTATCGCCTGACCGAAAAAATGCCATGCGATGTTCAAATAATTTATCGCTTAATAAGTTTATAGCATGACATATAAATATCGCGACTGCTGACGAATCCATATGATCTCAAATCGAAAAATCTGCTTTGCTTGTGCGGCACCACCAAAATAACTGTAATTTATAAACTGATGATCGGGATATGATAAATTTTGATACATTTTGTCTCACGGTCGGTCTTGCCCTTTAAAAATCGTATGGATCCGTCAATAATAATGATACTGCTATATGCCACCGTACGAAGTTATTTAATCACGTGTTATCTTTTCTTCTCTTCTCTTCATTCCTTTTCCTCGATTCGGATTTTTCGGTGGAAAGTGCCGGCTTTCCGGCATCTGTCAACAAC